>OZ018319.1:235158773-235211273 GCA_963969495.1 Ceratothoa steindachneri | reverse complement strand
TCCCCGGTAAGGCATCCACGGTCAAACGGAAGCCTCTGCCCCGCCGTCTTCTGAAGCAGCTGCGCCGGAGTACTCTCCCGAGTCCTCAAAGAACCCAGCACCGTCGAAGTTACTCTGAGGTAGAAATACATCTGTCGAGAATCACCAAAGATTCCAGCTCCCCCCTCGAGCCCCAGCTAAGGTTTGAACTTACGCCTTCACGGGGTAGGGTGCCGACCATACCCTTCCTTCCCACTCTTCTTCTGACGAAGATTCCTCCTTTGAATATGCTGAAAAGATCGTCTCGCCGAGCCCCTACTTTCCCTCAAGCCTCCTTGAAGTCACTGTCGCCCTCCGATCACTGAGCCTCCTCCGCCCCTTTATCTTGTGAGCCAATTTAGATCTGAGCAGGTAGCTCTAAACTAATTAATAGAAATTAGACTTTGCCCACTGGTAACGATAAATCATTATCCAACCTTTAATTTTCCTCTATATCATTTTGATCATTTTTAATCTGTAAATAAAATTTATATTTTCTTATGTTTATCTTTAATTAAACTGAACGTCACTCTCGCTAACCTCGAACTCGACGTAATTAGTTAACCGTATTGACCCCGCGCATCAACTTAGGTTCAGTCATTGGACGGTTCGCTTCAATCGCCTGAGCTATAATAGATATTATACGAGGGGAGGTCAATAAGTTATGCAATTCGGATATAAGGAAACGAGATATGAGGAGAAGTCTTTTATTATTTTTCAATATAACTACCCTCAACTTCAATGCACTTGTGCCACTTGACCCTGAGGCTTCGAATTCCTGACAACCAGAAATCTCCCGACTGCTGTTCAATCCACTCCTGGACGGCGAGTTGGACATCTTCATCGTCCACAAACCGGCGTCGACGCATTGCAGCCTTGAGCTGGCGGAATAAAAAGTAGTCGCTTGGGGCCAGATCTGGACTGTAGGGGGAATGGTTGAGCTCATCGAATCTGCACTCGCGACGGGGGGCTTGAGCTCATCAAATCCGCACTCGCGACGGGGAGCTTGTACAAATCTGGCCTTGTGGACTTTGACGACTTTGAAGTCGATCATGGGGTGTGAGGTTTCTAGGGACACAACGGGCAGATACCTTAGTCATGGCCAAATTGTCGTGGATGATGTTGATAACACTTCCATGTGATATTCCAAGTTCTCGGTAGATTTCTTCGACCTTCACCCGTCGATTTTCGAGGATCATCCTCTCCACACGGGCCACTTTGTCCTCGTTGATCACGTCTGACGGGTGTCCTGGACGGGTGTCATTTTCAAGGGACTCACGACCATGGCAAAACTCCCTATTCCAGCAAGCAATGGTTGCATGGGAAGGGGCGGTGTCGGTGTACACTGCAACCATGCGTTCATGGATCTCTTTTGCATTCTTGCCTTCCTTGGTAAAATATTTGATCACTGCGCGGTGCTCAACCTTCTCCATTGCTGAAATATTTGTGACTGATGATCTGCGATCAGCTACTGCTTCTTAAATAGACGAGGCAGGAGCGTGCGGCTGCAGGTCCTGACTTGTTATAACTTGTCCTAACACCCCCACAAACACCCATCCCCCTTCCTCTGTTTTGCCCTACCAATTCGCAAAACTTATTGACCGCCCCTCGTATTATATAGTCGGCTATACCACGACAAGCTGTTTTTCTCGATTGTTCGTCAGCGAGGTGGTTTTGAAGTTTGTTAGTAAAGACTCTTGCGAAGAATTTATGGATATACGAGAGAAATCTGATTGGTCTGTATTTTTAAGGTTTGTTTGATAATCTATTTTATTGTAGAGGATTAGTATGACATTGTGCCAGTCTCCAGGAATCTTGCCTTGTTTTAGACATTCAGAGAAGAGACAAACTAGGTTGTCGCAATTAATCCTTCACCAAGCCTGAAGTGATGCTGTCCTCACCCAGTGCTTTGTGGCTCTTCATTTTAATGATTACAAATTCAATTTCTGATTTGAGAACCATCAAGGCATTATTGAATGTTGTTGGTTGATTGGTTGTGGTCTGGATGGTGTTGTTTCTTAAGTACAACTTTTCATAGTACTCCTTAGTTCTTTTAACTATTCTTTCTCTATCCTGGATGGTTGTACCATTTTCTTCTTTTAGAACTATGTGATAGAACGGTCTGAAGCCGCTTTAATTCAGCCTCTATCACATGTTAAAACACCTGCTTACCCACGTGTATCCTGCGAGAGGAAGTAAGAGGCGCGTTATCGCCCATCATAGCCAATGTTTAATCAAGGAGGTTTACTCCCCCGTTTTGCCTCCATGCGTCGATCTCGCCAGATTGAATTAGGCTTATGGGCAGATAAGGTATTTTCCCAGGCGCCACCGGGACATTCCCCCGAAGTCCCCCACTCAATTATCCCCTACGCCATAGAGATGGCTCCGGCTATTTATACCATAGCTTTTCCCAATTGAAGCAGATCCAGATTACCTTCGCGAGGCATCAAGCCGATCCGGTCTCCCTTGTGCACCTAGGAACTCTGCCGAGAAATCCCTTATTGTCCAGAAGAGGACAATATCCCTTGAGTGCCAAGGTTCGTGCCTTTCGAGACGCCAAGTCAACAACCCCCCCCCCCTGTTGTTCAGAAAGAGAACAACGTTAGAACAGCCATTGTTCTTTGAGCCCGTTTGACAAGAAACGGTTCTCCCCCCCCCTGTTGTTCAGAAAGAGAACAACGTTAGAACAGCCATTGTTTTTCAAGCCCGTTCATCAAGAAACGGTTCTCTTTCTGCACAACAACCTTGTAATTACGTAAGCTGAGCATTACCTTTAATCATTTAAACGTTTGTCAACGCAGCCCTGTGCTTTAAATGGTTTAGTGAACCATTCTCACCCTTTTTTTTGTTTGTTTACCGTTTTAAATCTCTCCAAATCTTAATCCTCAGATTAGTAAGATATTCCAATGGCCCTTTTCATTCACGCGTTTCTCCCATTTTTAATCCCCGTTTATGTAAACATTTTTCTGTGTGTTGTTGATAGTTTAATTAATAAAACTCTATTTGATTAATGGTAGCCATATTATTTATCCTTGTGCTCCTTTCCACTTCTTAAGCATATTGAAGATAAATAAGCCTCTCCAGGCCACCCCCATCCTTTTGGACCAACCTCGGTCAATCAGATTACCACGCACTCGAAATATAGAAAATTCCCTTAACGAATAGTTATATATGGTATATCGTCGGGAGTCTATTCTACGACAAACTACTATGTAATATTTTCCTTTTTAAAGTTTCTTTTTAGCCATTCTTTTTAGCTTTTTTCATCAATGATGGTGTATTCAACAATAATTGTATTATATTTTCAGATGCCAGCTCGGTTTTGTTTTATATTTATCTCGTTTTGTACTGCTCATTCAATTTGTCGGTAGGTGTTTGTTGCTTTAAGGTGTTTGCGTTTCTTCTTCATTATTTTTAGGGTTTCTTCTGAAAGTTTGTTTGTTCTTATTTAGAGTTTCCTCTTATCTTTCAACAGTGCCCCATCCGGAACACGGCGATGTATTTCTCTGGCCGAGGTGCTAAAGGGGCCTAGAGCCCCACCCGGCCTTATCTTAGGCCTCTCTTCGCTACTTCCACGTAAGAGGCGCGGCGATTTGCCATCCTGGCCGCCGTGCTGACGGGATCCAGCGCTCCGTCCGGTCCCAGCTTAGCCTCTCTTCCTTCCTTCAGATAGCCCGATTTATCCCCTACCTCGTCGCTTTTCATACAACCTCTCCCACAACTTTCTCTGGTCAGCCTCTAATTTCACAGGGTAAATGCTGACCTTCTTCTCAAGCCAACCACCCCGGATCGGGGCTGAGGGGGAAGGGGACATTGTTCCCTAACCCCTGAGCTCCGGTTCGGGATGATATTTTTTTAACAACCTGCTTCATCCTCACCCATACCTTCCTCACATCCCCTTTCCTCTCCTCTTCACATTCTATCACTTTACGCCGTGTCCAAGGTGGAGCCGCCATGCCGATGGACTGCGAGGCCACCAGGCGGGAGGGGTGGTCCCGAATGGCGGCGCCTGGATCTGCCGGGCTTGTAAGCACCTCTCGTAGTGCGGGCAACTGCAAGAGGTGATGAGCTATTGCGTCCCGTATTAAAAAGAGGGTCACCATGCCCATGTATGTAAAACAAATAGAAAACCAACCCCCAACTTTCCCTGAAACAGCGAAGGAGCCGCCCTCGGGCAGCTCCAGCAAAAAAATGAAGGTCCCCCCCCCCCCTGTGCTTGTGCAGGCGACCCTCCATATCTCTTCAACCGGAGAGGAGGCTTACTCCTCTTCTACGCCTACGGGTGAAGGGGACTCCCCCTCACCCCCTTCTCTGGAGGTGCTTTCGGGCACCTCCCTTTTACCAGCAGCAGTCCCCTCTTTTCTTTCCAAGGGGACTGCCAGCAAAGCCAGTAGGCAGCCCTTAGCCAGCCGCTCCACATAGAAGTGGCTCGGTAAGGCAAACCCCCTTAGGGGGGAGAGAGAAGCCAGGCCCCTTCGGTCCCTTCCCTCAAAAGACCTGCTGGCAAGGATCTTAAACGTTGCCGGGGTTAAGGCTTGTGCCTCCCCACAAATGACTATTGACGCTGCCAACGGGACCTGCGATGTCCTGGGAGGGAATGGCCAACTGGAGGCCCCTCCTGTGATAGACATGGTCCTTGAGGAGACCCAGCCTCAGACGGTAGGGCCTTCCATGGGGGGGAATCCGGGCTCGGCGCCAAGCACCGATCCCGAGTCCGCCCCTATGCAAGGTCCCCCTCAAACGGCTGAGGGCTTCGAGGCAATACAAGGAGAGGAGGGATCTCCTCCGACAGGTGCCCCCACGACTACCAGGAATTTCTCCATTTCGGAGAGGGACCTGGCTGAGGCCGGTCCATCTGGCCTGGGGGCTTCTGCCGGCGGAGGTGAAAAGCGGGTTCATTCCCCGCCCTCCTCTCCAAAAAAGAAAAAGACAAAGAAGACTAAAAAGACGAAAAAGACTCGGGGCTCCTCTCCATCCGCGGGGGCTGCTGGGGACGGATGGGTCTGCTGCCACTTTAGGGCGACCAAGCCAAGATCGGCACATCCGGCCCCTCTACCCCCTCGTGTGCGGAGCCCCTGACCAAGACTAACACAAAAAGTGCACAGGGCGGAGCCTCGATGACATCGGGGCCCCTGATTCAGAACACCTGGCGTTTTCGAGCCCGCTGGCTTCAAACGCTTCCTCGTTATTCACTCCACTGATGGCACCATGTTGTCCAAGGGCAACATGATCCATCAGACGAGAGGATTAGCTAGTACAATTGGTAGAGAGCCGAAGGTGACCCGTTTCTCGGACGGCAGCCTTCTGGCGAATGCGGCGAATCCCGCCGAGGCGGCCAAGATAAGTGCTCTTCGGACACTTCATGGCACCCCGGTGAGTGTGACGCCACACTCTACCATGAACTTTGTGAAAGGAGTAGTTTATGCGAGGAAACTCGTTGACTACTCCATTGAGGACATCACCCTAGAGCTGGCCGACCATGGGGCGGTCAAGGTCGAACGTGTGGTGAGAAAACAGGGAGGGGCTTCGAGACCCACCCCTACACTCTTCGTCACGTTCGACAGTGACAAGCTCCTTGAGTCGGTGCGTGCTGGTTGGTACCGCTACCGCGTGAAGGCATTCGTGCACCTGCCGTGGCGGTGCTATTACTGTCACCGCTTCGGCCATACGAATCGCTCACGTAGACGTGCAAAGTCGGGGTCACCCGAAGTCTGTGTAAATTGCTCCAAGGTCGCACACGATAAGTCCAAATCGTGTGTGGCCAAGTGTGTCAATTGCGGAGAGCCGCACCCTGCTTCTTCGAAGCAATGTGGTGCATATCTCCTGGAGAAAGAAATCCTGGCCGTTCAGGCCCAGGATCGACTCTCATTCCGTGAGGCTAAGGACTTGGTCCTGGCGCGCCCAGCTCTGCCTGGGACGTCATATGCCTCAGTAGTTCGAAAGGCACCCTCTGCTCCTGGCCCATCCAGGCCAACGAGCACGGTTGTTTCCGCGTCCATTCGGAGCCCTTCTGCGGGTTCTACCCAACCCGGGCGCTCCCCTGGTAGAGCTGGCGGCAAAAAGGGTTCACACCCAGCCCCGGCTAAAACCAGGGCTCCCCCCTCTTCCCCCAGCGTGACCAGTTCCCGTAAGGCGAAACGGCCACGCGCCTCCACAGAGTCGTTAGACTCACAGGAGGCAACACCCCTGAAGATGGTCGCTAGGCCATCTTCGGGGGTTCCTAAAGCTGTCCCCCGAAAGGAGGACAGCAACAAAGGAGCTTCGGCTCCTTCGCCCACGCCCCGAGGTGGAGCGAGTGGCTCGGAGACGGTGGTTCCTCGAAAAGAGGGCCCCCCGCCTCCGAAGCCGCAGCGCCCGCCTAAGGTTTCGAGGCGGAGGGAGGAAAAGACTCGCATGGCGAGGTCAACCTCCCCCAATAAGTCCTCGAAGGCGACAGCGCCTCCAGCGCTTTGTCCGGCCAACAGCGCCCGGGGTTCTGCCCCCGGGAAGCGTACGGCCATTCCCGTGAGGGTCTTCAATTCGAGGAGGGCCCCCGCGTCTCCTCCGAGCTAGGCCTGGAGGGCATATTCCTTCAATGGAATTGCCGTGGACTCCGGGCCAACTGGGAGGAGCTGCGGAGGCTCGCCTCGTCCCGTTCCCCATTAGCTATTTTTTTGCAGGAGACCATGCTAGGCGCGTGCCCCTTGCCTGCCCTCCCGGGGTATAAGGGTCTTGCGACCCCACCACCGTGGGATGGCCGGGCTGGGGGATGCGCGGTTTACACCCGGCATGATGTCTCCGTTCTTCCTTTCTCTTTAGATACCTCCTTACAGGCAGTGGCTGTGCAGCTGCACCTGGATAGCAGGTATACTATCATTTCTGCGTACATTCCACCGTCAGCTGACTTCGACGCGGGCGACTTCCGCAGCGTCGTGGCACGGTTGCCGAGGCCCTATCTCTTGCTTGGAGATCTGAACGGCAGGCATCCTCTCTGGGAAGATTACTCCATAAATCCCAGGGGACAAGTCCTTGCCGATCTGATCGAAGAGCTTGAGATGGGTGTCCTAAACGTGGATGAGTTTACGCATCACTGTCCGAGAACCGCTTCATTTTCTTGCCTTGACCTATCTTTGTGCTCTTCGGATGCACAGCCTGATTTTGATTGGGGGGTGGTCGATGACTTCCATGGTAGTGATCACTTTCCCATTCAAATATCCTTTTCAGGGCAACTGCCGCCTGAGAGACCACCTCGGTGGTGCTTGGCGCGGTGGCCTGCATTTCAGGAAATGACTGAATTCTCTATCTCAGTCGAGGAGTTTAGGTCGGTAGATGAAGCCGTTGAGTTCTTCTCCGGCAACCTCATCGCCGTTGGCCTGACTACTATTCCTAGGACGTCTGGCCGTTTTGCACGCCGACCACTCCCATGGTGGTCGGCCGAGTGTGAGACGGCCCTCAAACAGAAGCGTTATGCCTACATGCGCTATAAGCGCCGCACGAAAGATTGCACTGTCGCTGAATTTCGTCTGGCTAGGGCTAGGTTCCGGTATATTTCGAAGCACGCCCGCCGCTCTTCTTGGCGGGCATACGTGTCTTCACTTAACGGGAAGACCCCTTTAGCTGAGGTGTGGAAGCGAGTCAAAAGGATTCGGGGCAAGTTCTCGCAGGACCCCCCTCCCGTTCTCCAGGAGAATGGGACGGCAATCTCGGACCCCGCGTCCGTGGCGGAATCCTTAGCGACCGCTTTCTCCGCATTCTCTAGCCGTGATGCTGCTCCGCCAGCATTCAATGCACGTCGTGATGTCGCGGAAGGCCGCCGGCTGGACTTTACCTCCAGAGGCGGAGAACCCTTCAACGACAAGTTTACTGTGAGTGAGTTGCGTTCCGCTCTCGCTTCGTGCGCGGACACCGCCCATGGTCCGGACGATGTCCCGTACGCCATGCTTCGACACCTGGGTGAGCAAGGCATGGCCTTTCTGTTAGATCTGTTCAACAGGATCTGGGTGGAAGGTCTTCTCCCAGACTCCTGGCGAATCGCTACTGTGCTCGCCTTTCGCAAGCCGGGGAGAGATCACTCTACTCCGACCGGTTTCCGCCCAATCTCTCTAACCTCTTGCGTGTGCAGGTTGATGGAGAAATTGGTAAATGTTAGATTAGCCTATTTCCTGGACAGTAGAGGCCATCTGTCTTCTGCACAGTGCGGCTTCCGTAAGTTTCACTCCACGTCGGATGCTCTGCTCCGACTGGAAAATGCCGTCTGCGAGGCTTTCCTTCGTAGACAGCACTACGCCACGGTGTTTTTTGATCTGGAGAAGGCCTATGATACCGCATGGCGATACGGTATCATGGAGACTCTCCACACGATGGGGGCGAGGGGACGCCTCCCAATGTTTATATCTGAATTTTTGCGAGATCGTCGATTCCGCGTACGGGTGGGGGGAGCCCTCTCTGCCCCAAAGGAGCAGGAAGAGGGTGTCCCGCAGGGAAGTGTCCTCAGTGTCACACTCTTTGCCTTGAGCATCAACGGCATCACCTCGGTGCTGCCGGAAGATGTTCTCGCTACGCTTTACGTGGACGACCTTTCGATCTCTTTTGGCCCGGCCCAGATGCCAACTCTGGAGCGTCGACTCCAACAGGCATTGAACCGCGTCTTTCGCTATGCCGAAGCGCACAGGTTTCGGTTTTCTTTGGCTAAGACTAAGGTGGTGCACTTCTGGCGCCATCCACGGCTTCACCCCGAACCAGATTTGTTTCTTAATGGGGTGCGCCTGGATGTGGTTGAGTCGCACCGTTTCCTTGGTCTTGTATTCGACCGACGCCTCACCTGGGAGGCTCATATTCGCTGCCTTAGGGTCTCTTGTACCCGCGCCATGGACATTCTCCGTTCCGTGACGTTCAGCGCTTGGAGCGCTGATAGGGCTACCGCCTTACTTTTTTATCGATCCTTTGTTCGCTCGAAGCTCGACTACGGATGCGAGTTTTATGCATCCGCAGCCGAGCGTTTATTGCGGAAGGTGGATTCGATCCACCACACCGGCCTTCGCCTTGCGACCGGTGCCTTCCGCACTTCCCCCATTGAGAGCCTGTTGGTCGATGCTGGGGAGATGCCACTCGCTCTGCGCCGCGTGCAGTGCATTACTCGACTGTACGCGCGAGCCCGGCGCCTCCCTCAGTCGCCAACAGCTCTCACTGCATCCGCAGCTGATCTCGATGGTGCCTATGCCGCCGAGAGACGCCAGTCATACCCTAAGCCCTTTGGGTTTGGGGCCAGGAAACTCCTTCGAGAGGTAGATATAGCTCTCGGGCCGGTGGCGCCCCTGGTTTTGCCCAGGACGCCACCCTGGAGGGTACCACATTTGGCTATTTGTCGCCACGCCTCTGCTCCCAAAGCTTGTACTGCGCCGGGAGTATTGCGTTCGACCTTTTTGGAGCACACATCGTGTCACGCTGGTACCATGCCAGTGTATACGGATGGCTCCAAGTCCCAAGAGGGGGTCGGCTTCCACGCCGTATCCCCTCTCTTTGAAGTCAGCGGGGCTCTACCAGGCGCTGCGTCTGTCTTCACGGCCGAGCTGGTGGCAATACACCACTCGGTACGGGAGATTACGCGACGTGCCTGGTTCGGAGACCGGATTGTGATCTATAGCGACTCACAAAGCGCCCTGAGTGCTCTCGGGGCATTGGAATCTCCGCATCCCCTGGTTCGCGAAATCCGTGACGCCACGGTTTTGGCGAGCCGGGCAGATGTCGAGATTATCTTCTGCTGGGTTCCTGGACATGTAGGAATTGCGGGGAATGAGCGCGCCGATGAGGGCGCCAAAGAGTCCGCGAGGACTCTGCGACCGGACCAGCGTTTCGCTCTTCCTCACACTGACTACATGGCAGGAATACGGGCAGCTCTTCGGACTGCTTTGCAAAGAAGATGGGAGACGGTCGAGGGGAACTTAAAGTTGCGTGCCATTGCGCCGCGACTGTTCCCATGGACCTATCCCCCAATGCCGCGGCGGCTTCAGGTTGCGTTCTGTCGTCTTCGAATCGGACACACTCGTGTGACGCATCGCTACTTGATGGAGCGCTCGCCTGCGCCCTATTGCAACGACTGCGTCGTCCCCCAGACTGTTCGGCACATTCTTGTCGAATGTCCCAGTCTGGGTGATCTTCGCGCACGATACCCGTCCCGGTACCGGGATGGGCGGGGTCGCTACCGCCTGTCCCTTGTACTCGGGACGAGTGCGTGCACCATGACTAGTGGACTTATTGACTTTTGGGGGGAGGCTGGCCTTCTCCCTTTCATTTAACACAGTTTAATTGTTGTTGTTGTTTTTGTTATTGTTTTTGTTATTGCCTTTTTATTGTTATTTCGTTTTATTGTTTCCTGTTTAATTTTTAAAGTAGCCTAGAACTAGGCTGTTTGTTTACGGCGACTAATGCCTAAGTCGGCAGTCGCCAGATAGCCGCTTAATTAAAAAAAAAAAAAAAAAAATAGTGCAATTGGTAGAGCCGAAGGTGACCCGTTTCTCGGACGGGAGCCTTCTGGCGAATGCGGCGAATCCCGCCGAGACGGCCAAGATAAGTGCTCTTCGGACACTTCATGGCACCCCGGTGAGTGTGACGCTGCACTCTACCATAAACTTTGTGAAAGGAGTAGTTTATGCGAGGGAAGTCGTTGACTAATCCATTGAGGACATCACCCTAGAGCTGGCCGAACATGGTGCGGTCAAGGTCGAACGTGTGATGAGAAAACAGGGAGGGGCCTCGAGACCCACCCCTACACTCTTCGTCACGTTCGACTGTGACAAGCTCCCTGAGTCTGTGCGTGCTGGTTGGTACCGCTACCGCGAGAAGGCATTCGTGCACCTGCCGTGGCGGTGCTATTACTGTCACCGCTTCGGCCATACGAATCGCTCACGTAGACGTGCAAAGTCGAGGGCACCCGAAGTCTGTGTAAATTTAATTGTTGTTGTTGTTTTTGTTATTGTTTTTGTTATTGCCTTTTTATTGTTATTTCGTTTTATTGTTTCCTGTTTAATTTTTAAAGTAGCCTAGAACTAGGCTGTTTGTTTACGGCGACTAATGCCTAAGTCGGCAGTCGCCAGATAGCCGCTTAATTAAAAAAAAAAAATAAAATAAAATAGTGCAATTGGTAGAGAGCCGAAGGTGACCCGTTTCTCGGACGGGAGCCTTCTGGCGAATGCGGCGAATCCCGCCGAGACGGCCAAGATAAGTGCTCTTCGGACACTTCATGGCACCCCGGTGAGTGTGACGCTGCACTCTACCATAAACTTTGTGAAAGGAGTAGTTTATGCGAGGGAAGTCGTTGACTAATCCATTGAGGACATCACCCTAGAGCTGGCCGAACATGGTGCGGTCAAGGTCAAACGTGTGATGAGAAAACAGGGAGGGGCCTCGAGACCCACCCCTACACTCTTCGTCACGTTCGACTGTGACAAGCTCCCTGAGTCTGTGCGTGCTGGTTGGTACAGCTACCGCGAGAAGGCATTCGTGCACCTGCCGTGGCGGTGCTATTACTGTCACCGCTTCGGCCATACGAATCGCTCACGTAGACGTGCAAAGTCGAGGGCACCCGAAGTCTGTGTAAATTGCTCCAAGGTCGCACACGATAAGTCCAAATCGTGTGTGGCCAAGTGTGTCAATTGCGGAGAGCCGCACCATGCTTCTTCGAAGCAATGTGGTGCATATCTCCTTGAGAAGGAAATCCTGGCCGTTCACGCCCAGGATAGACTCTCATTCCGCGAGGCTAAGAACTTGGTCATGGTGCGCCCGGCTCTGCCTGGGACGTCATATGCCTCAGTAGTTAGAAAGGCACCCTCTGCTCCTAGCCCATCCAGGCTAACGAGCATGGTTGTTTCCGCGCTCATTCGGAGCCCTTCTTTGGGCTCTACCCAACCCGGGCATTCCCCTGGTGGCAGAAAGGGTTCATACCCAGCCCCGGCTAAAACCAGGGCTTCCCCCTCTTCCCCCAGCGTGACCGTTTCCCGCAAGGCGAAACGGCCATGCGCCTCCAACTAGGCGTTAGACTAACAGGAGGCAACACCCCTGAAGATGGTCGCTAGGCCATCTTCGGGGGTTCCTAAAGCTGTCCCCCGAAAGGAGGACAGCAACAAAGGAGCTTCGGCTACTTCGCCCACGCCCCGAGGTGGAGCGAGTGGCTCGGAGACGGTGGTTCCTCGAAAAGAGGGCCCTCCGCCTCCGAAGCCGCAACGCCCGCCTAAGGTTTCGAGGCAGGGGGAGGAAAAGACTCGCATGGCGAGCCCAAATTCCCCCAATAAGTCCTCGAAGGCGACAGCGCCTTCAGCGCTTTGTCAGGCCAACAGCGCCCGGGGTTCTGCCCCCGGGAAGCGCACGGCCATTCCCGTGAGGGTCTTTAGTTCGAGGAGGGCCCCCACGTCTCCTCTGAGCTAGGCCTGGAGGGCCAATTTCTTCAATGGAATTGCCGTGGACTCCGGGCCAACTGGCAGGAGCTGAAGAGGCTCATCTCGTCCCGTTCCCCGTTAGCTATCTTTTTGCAGGAGACCATGCTAGGCGCGTGCCCCCTGCCCACCCTTCCGGGGTATAAGGGTCTTGCGACCCCACCACCGCGGGATAGCCGGGCTGGGGGATGCGCGGTTTACACCCGGCATGATGTCTCCGTTCTTCCTTTCTCTTTAGATACCTTCTTTCAGGCAGTGGCTGTGCAGCTGCACCTGGATAGGAGGTATACTATCATTTCTGCGTACATTCCAGTGACAGCTGACTTCGACGCGGGGGACTTCCGCCGTGTCGTGGCACGGTTGCCGAGGCCCTATCTCTTGCTTGGAGATCTGAACGGCAGGCATCCTCTCTGGGGAGATTACTCCATAAATCCCAGGGGAAAGGTCAAGGCCGATCTGATCGAAGAGCTTGAGATGAGTGTCCTAAACGTGGATGAGTTTACGCATCACTGCCGGAGAACCGCTTCATTTCCTTGCCTTGACCTATCTTTGTGCTCTTCGGATTCACAGCCTGATTTTGATTGGGGGGTGGTCGATGACCTCCATGGTAGTGATCACTTTCCCATTCAAATATCATTTTCAGGACAACTGCCGCCTGAGAGACCACCTCGGTGGTGCTTGGCCCGGCCGCGGTGGCCTGCATTTCAGGAAATGACTGAATTCTCTATCTCAGTCGAGGAGTTTAGGTCGGTAGATGAAGCCGTTGAGTTCTTCTCCGGCAACCTCCTCGCCGTGAGCCTGACTACTATTCCTAGGACGTCTGGCCGTTTTGCACGCAAACCACTCTCATGGTGGTCGGCCGAGTGTGAGACGGCCCTCAAACAGAAGCGTTATGCCTACATGCGCTATAAGCGCCGCCCGAACGATTTCACTGTCGCTAAATTTCGTCAGGCTAGGGCTAGGTTCCGGTATATTTCGAAGCAAGCCTGCCGCTTTTCTTAGCGGGCCTACGTGTCTTCACTTAACGGAAAGACCCCATTAGCTGAGGTGTGGAAGCGAGTCAAAAGGATTCGGGGCAAGTTCTCGCAGGACCTCCCTCCCGTTCTCCAGGAGAATGGGACCGCATTCTCGAATACCGCGTCCGTGGCGGAATCCTTAGCGACCGCTTTTTTCGCATTCTCTAGCCGGGATGCTGCTCCGCCCGCATTCATTCAAGTCATGAGGTCATGAAAGGCCGCCGGCTGGACTTTACCTCCAGAGGCGGAGAGCCCTTCAACGACAAGTTTACTGTGAGTGAGTTGCATTCCGCTCTTGCTTCGTGCGCGGACACCGCCTATGGTACGGACGATGTCCCGTACGCCATGCTTCGACACCTGGGTGAGCAAGGCATGGCCTTTCTGTTAGATTTGTTCAACAGGATCTGGGTGGAAGGTCTTCTCCCAGACTCCTGGCGAATCGCTACTGTGCTTGCCTTTCGCAAACTGGAGGGAGATCACTCTACTTCGACCGGTTTCCGCCCAATCTCTCTAACCTCTTGCGTGTGCAAGTTGATGGAGAAATTGGTAAATGTTAGATTAGCCTTTTTCCTGGACAGCGGAGGCCATCTGTCTTCCGCACAGTGCGGCTTCCGCAAGTTCCACTCCACGTCGGATGCTCTGCTCCGACTGGAAAATGCCGTCTGCGAGGCTTTCCTTCGTAGATAGCACTACGTTACGGTGTTTTTCGATCTGGAGAAGGCCTATGATACCGCATGGCGATACGGTATCATGGAGACTCTCCACACGATGGGGGCGAGGGGACGCCTCCCAATTTTTATATCTGAATTTTTGCAAGATCGTCGATTCCGCGTACGGGTGGGGGGAGCCCTCTCCGGCCCAAAGGAGCAGGAAGAGGGTGTCCCGCAGGGAAGTGTCCTCAGTGTCACACTCTTTGCCCTGAGCATCAACGGCATCACCTCGGTGCTGCCGGAAGATGTTCTCGCTACGCTTTACGTGGACGACCTTTCGATCTCTTTTGGCGCGGCCCAGATGCCAACTCTGAAGCGTCGACTCCAACAGGCATTGAACCACGTCTCTCGCTATGCCGAAGCGCACAGGTTTCGGTTTTCTTTGGCCAAGACTAAGGTGGTGCACTTCTGCCGCCATCCACGGCTTCACCCCGAACCAGATTTGTTTCTTAATGGGGTGCGCCTGGATGTGGTTGAGTCGCACCGTTTCCTTGGTCTTGTATTCGACCGACGCCTCACCTGGGAGGCTCATATTCGCAGCCTTAGGGTCTCTTGTACCCGCGCCATGGACATTCTCCGTTCCGTGACGTTCAGCGCTTGGGGCGCTGATAGGGCTACTGCCTTACTTTTTATCGATCCTTTGTTCGTTCGAAGCTCGACTACGGATGCGAGTTTTATGCATCCGCAGCCGAGCGTTTATTGCGGAAGGTGGATTCGATCCACCACACCGGCCTTCGCCTTGCGACCGGTGCCTTCCGCACTTCCCCCATTGAGAGCCTGTTGGTCGATGCTGGGGAGATGCCACTCGCTCTGCGCCGCGTGCAGTGTATCACTCGACTGTACGCGCGAGCCCGGCGCCTCCCTCAGTCGCCAACAGTTCTCACTGCATCCACAGCTAATCTCGACGGTGCCTATGCCGTCGAGAGACGCCAGTCATACCCTAAGCCTTTTGGGTTTGGGGCCAGGAAACTCCTTCGAGAGGTAGATATCGCTCTCGGGCCGGTGGCGCCCCTGGTTCTGCCCAGGACGCCACCCTGGAGGGTACCACATTTGGCTATTTTTCGCCACGCCTCTGCTCCCAAAGCTTGTACTGCGCCGGGAGTATTGCGTTCGACCTTTTTGGAGCACACATCGTGTCACGTTGGAACCGTGCCAGTGTATACGGATGGCTCCAAGTCCCAAGAGGGGGTCGGCTTCCACGCCGTATCCCCTCTGTTTGAAGTCAGCGGGGCTCTACCAGGCGCTGCGTCTGTCTTCACGGCCGAGCTGGTGGCAATACACCACTCGGTACGGGAGATTACGCGACGTGCCCGGTTCGGAGACCGGATTGTGATCTATAGTGACTCACAAAGCGCCCTGAGTGCTCTCGGGGCATTGGAATCTCCGCATCCCCTGGTTCGCGATATCCGTGACGCCACAGTTTTGGCGAGCCGGGCAGATGTCGAGATTATCTTCTGCTGGGTTCCTGGACATGTAGGAATTGCGGGGAATGAGCGCTCCGATGAGGGCGCCAAAGAGTCCGCGAGGACTCTGCGACCGGACCAGCGTTTCGCTCTTCCTCACACCGACTACATGGCAGGAATACGGGCAGCTCTTCGGACTGCTTGGCAAAGAAGATGGGAGACGGTCGAAGGGAACTTAAAGTTGCGTGCCATTGCGCCACGACTGTTCCCATGGATCTATCCCCCAATCCGGAGGCGGCTTCAGGTTGCTTTCTGTCGTCTTCGAATTGGACACACTCGTGTGACGCATCGCTACTTGATAGAGCGCTCGCATGCGCCCTATTGCAACGACTGCGTGATCCCCAGACTGTTCGGCATATTCTTGTTGAATGTCCCAGTCTGGGTGATCTTCGCGCACGATACCTGTCTCGGTACCGGGATGGGCGGGGTCGCTACCGCCTGTCCCTTGTACTCGGGACGAGTGCGTGCACAATGACTGGTGGACTTATTGACTTTTGGGGGGAGGTCGGCCTTCTCCCTTTTATTTAACCCGGTTTTATTGTTGTTGTTGTTTTTGTTATCGTTTTTGTTATTGCTTTGTTATTGTTATTTCTTTTTATTGTTGTTTCCTGTTGAATTATTTTAAAGTAGCCTAGAACTAGGCTGTTTGTTTACGGCAACTTATGCCTAAGTCGGCAGTCACCAGATAGCCCCTTAATCAAAAAAAAAATGCATCCGCAGCCGAGCGTTTATTGCGGAAGGTGGGTTCGATCCACCACCCTGGCCTTCGCCTTGCGACCGGTGCATTCTGCACTTTCCCCATTTGAGAGCTTGTTGGTCGATGCTGGGGAGATGCCACTCGCTCTGCGCCGCGCGCAGTGCATTACTCGCCTGTACGCGCGAGCCCGGCGCCTCCTTCAGTCACCAACAGCTCTCACTGCATCCGCAGCTGATCTCGATGGTGCCTATGCCGCCGAGAGACGCCAGTCATACCCTAAGCCCTTTGGGTTTAGGGACAGGAAACTCCTTCGAGAGGTAGATATAGTTCTCGGGCCGGTGGTGCCCCTGGTTCTTCCCAGGACGCCACCCTGGATGGTACCACATTTGGCTATTTTTCGCCACGCCTCTGCTCCCAAAGCTTGTACTGCGCCGGGAGTATTGCGTTCGACCTTTTTGGAGCACAATTCGTGTCACGCTGGAACCGTGCCAGTGTATACGGATGGCTCCAAGTCCCAAGAGGGGGTCGGCTTCCACGCCGTATCCCCTCTGTTTGAAGTCAGCGGGGCTCTACCAAGTGCTGTGTCTGTCTTCACGGCCGAGCTGGTGGCAATACACCACTCGGTACGGGAGATTACGCGACGTGCCCGGTTCGGAGACCGGATTGTGATCTATAGCGACTCACAAAGCGCCCTGAGTGCTCTCGGGGCATTGGAATCTCCGCACCCCCTGGTTCGCGATATCCGTGACGCCACGGTTTCGGTGAGCCGGGCAGATGTCTAGATTATCTTCTGCTGGGTTCCTGGACATGTAGGAATTGCGGGGAATGAGCGCGCCGATGAGGGCACCAAAGAGTCCGCGAGGACTCTGCGACCAGACCAGCGTTTCGCACTTTCTCACACCGACTACATGGCAGAAATACGGGCAGCTCTTCGGACTGCTTGGCAAAGAAGATGGGAGACGGTCGAAGGGAACTTAAAGTTGCGTGCCATTGCGCCGCGACTGTTCCCATTGACCTATCCCCCAATGCCGTGGCAGCTTCAGGTTGCTTTCTCTCGTCTCCGAATCGGATACACTCGTGTGACGCATCGCTATTTGATGGAGTGCTCGCCTGCGCCCTATTGCAATGACTGCGTCGTCCCCCAGACTGTTCGGCACATTCTTGTCGAATGTCCCAGTCCGGGTGATCTTCGCGCACGATACCTGTCCCAGTACCGTGATGGGTGGGGTCGCTACCGCCTGTCCCTTATACTCGGGACGGATTCGTGCACATTGACTTGTGGACTTGTTTACCTTAGGGAGGCGGCCGGGCTTCTCCCCTTTATTTAAGGTTCTTTTTTGTTTTTTTGTTTGTTATCGTTTTGTTTGTAAGTTGCACTCTCCTGCACCGGAGTGAGGTGGACCTCCCCCCGCTGCCGGAGATTGCTTCCTGATTGTTAAGTTTTCCCAATATTTATCATTGTTACGTTTTCATATATTTATTTTAAAGTAGCCTTGATCTAGGCTGTCGTGTTTTGGGGCGACTTATGCCAAAGTGGGCAGTTGCCAGATGGGCTCTATAAAATTTTAAAAAAAAATGCTGGGTAGATGCCACTTGATCTACGCCGTGTACAGTGCATTATTCACCTGTACGCGCGAGCCCGGTGCCTCCCTCAGTCGCCAACAGCTCTCACTGTATCCGCAGCCGCCGAGAGACGCCAGTCATACCCTAAGCCCTTTGGGTTTAGAACCAAGAAACTCCTTCGAGAGCTAGTTATAGCTCTCGGGCCGGTAGCCATCCTGCTTCTGCCAAGGACGCCACCCTGGAGAGTACCACATTTAGCTACTTGTCGCCACGCCTCTGCTCCCAAAGCTTGTACATCGCTGGAAGTATTGCGTTCGACCTTTTTTGGAGCACACCTCGTGTCACGCTGGAACCGTGCCAGTGTATACGGATGGCTCCAAGTCCCAAGAGGGGGTCGGCTTGCACGCCGTATCCCCTCTCTTTGAAGTCAGCGTGGCTCGGCCAGGCGCTGCGTCTCTCTTCATGCCTGAGTTGGTGGCAATACACCACTCGGTACGGGAGATTACGCGACGTGCCCGGTTCGGAGACCGGATTGTGATCTATAGCGATTAACAAAGCGCCCTGAGTGCTCTCGGAGCATTATAATCTTTACATTTCCTCCTTTGATATATCCGTGACACTACGGTTTTGGCAAGCCGCGCTGATGTTGAGATTATCTTCTGCTGGGTTCCTGGACATGTAGGAATTGCGGGGAATGAGCGCGCCGATGAGGGCGCCGATGAGGGCGCCAAAGTGTCCGCGAGGACTTTGCGACCGGACCAGCGTTTCGCTTTTCCTCACACCGACTGCATGGCAGGAATACGGGCAGCTCTCCGGTCTACTTGGCAAAGAAGATGGGAGACGGTCGAAGGGAACTTAAAGTTGTGTGCCATTGCGCCGCGAGTGTTCCCATGGGCCTACCCCCCAATGCCGCGAAGGCTTCAGGTTGGTTTCTGTCGCCAGCGCTTTACTGTGAAGCCTGCGTTGTCCCCCAGACCACCCTGCACATTTTTGTTGAATCTCTCAGTCTGGGCGATCTCCGCGCACGTTACCTGTCCCGGTACCGGGATGGGCGTGGTCGCTACCGCCTTTCCCTTGTACTCGGGACAGGGACTTAAAGACTTTTGTAGGGAGGCGGGCCTTTTCCCCTCTCTTTAACTAAGTTTTGCTTTTTTATTATTGTTGTTTTCTTTGTAAGTCGCACGCTCCTTCGTTGGGGGAAGGGGGACCTCCCCCGGACGCCGGAGCTTGCTTCCTGATTGTTGTCATCTTCCCTTTTTATCGTTGTTGTGTTTTCATATTCTTATTTTATAGTAGGCTAGTGCTAGGATGTCTCAATTCCGGCGACTTATGCCCAAGTTGGCAGTTGCCAGATAGGCTCGTTAAAAAAATAATAATTTTTCCAAAGGATAGGATCTATGCGCGCCATCTCCGTTTTCGTTTACCTCTGTCTCTGTTTCTCACCCCCTTGTAGTACCAACATCCAACATTGACTCGAACGCGGACGCGACCATTCACTTATACTTCCCTAACTTCTGACGAGGAAACCACATACCACGTAATGATAAGCACTTTTTCTATATCGGAAGTATTTCTAAATTTAGTAAATTTGAGATTGGTCATCTTTTCTTATGGTCAAGAGGCCTTTACATGGTTAGATTAAGTAAAAAATAAAAAAACAAACAACTAAACAAACTTCCCAAACGTACATTTAGAGGGTGTTTATCTTGTTCGAATTTGTGAGTGCTTATCTTTACTACTGGTCCGTGGTAATGCCCATCTTGACTTGGCCTATAACAACTTTCAACTGGCATCCTCTATAAAAGCGAGTGATACCCCTCTAAAATCGAATTGAATCGTTGTTTAGTTACGTCACTTTTCGTATCATAGTACTCCTATCAGTCACCAAGCACATGTTTCACTTGCCCTAACTTCACCTTCATCGAACGCTGTTTGAATTTTCGTGGAAATATCCCCGTTGTCTTTAGTTTCTTTTTTTTAACTACTAAACCCCATCAAGAATGGAAAGAGAAGAGGGGTGAAACGACCTATTAAAAGAGCTTTACCCTTGAAATGGTCGGAGCAGGAAATGAAGTAAAGCATCAGGGGAGGATGTGAAAATTATCACGCAATTTACGACTTAGTCGAAGGACCGAGCGGACTGCAATTTATATCCAATTCTGTGAACCGTCTCCCATCTCACAAGGGAGTCATTTTTCACCACGTCTCTGAAAAAAAAGGCTCATTAAAAAGGAAACTTCGCTACTTTTTGAGGATAAAATGAATGAATGCTTCCTTCATGTAATAAAAAAATATCCTTACATTTTTCATTGTCCGTTATACGTCACAGCTTGCCTGGCAAGAGTTTGCACTCTTTCCAGTTTGATAAAAAATAGGAGTTCGCAAGAATATTTAGGTTTGGTTTGAAAAATTGAGTCTTGGGTACAGTTCCTCCAATCCCTTATTATTAGTTTAAGAGTATTTGCTTCCTTTAACTTCCAGGTTGTTTTTTTTAGACCCTCGTTTATATCAAAATTAATAACTCTTATTCAACATCGTGATCAATATTTAGTCGTACATCCGAATTAAACAGCATTTCAGAATATATAAAATTTGTGTGGGTATTTTCTCAAGTAGCTATGACAACATTTAAATTACGCACCAATAAATTACTTGCACCTACTCTCATAAATAAAAATAATGTATTTATTTAGTGCTCTTTAGAGCCCTGGGCCTTCGCAGAGCACCTATCTAGTGCTACGAGAAGGCTTAAACAGAAAGATGGGTCTTCAAGGCTTTTCTGAAGAGAAAGATTGAGATTGATTGAAACAGACATACATTCCTTAATTAATTAACCCCTGAACGAACGCTTTTGATATTTTAAGAATTGCTATTTGTTTGCTAAACCATCACCAACGAGGGGGGGTATTGGTCATCGTATGAGTCAGGATGATCCGACGCCACTCCAAACCAAGAACTTAAGAGTCACGCCAGTACAATCTTCTTCCAGTAGAGAAAATTGCCTCCATTTTTAACATAAAACTTGAGCGACACGAAATGCCAGATTTGGGGTACCAAAAATGTCGTTCAAGTTCTTAATTTTTATGTAATATTTTCAAATTCGGACTTTTAAATTCATGTCATCTTTTTCATATTGGTACTTTTAAGTCCATGGTCTTTATTTACTTCGTAATTAAGTATCGTAGAATGACCCCGACATAACGTCCCTTTTACCCAATATTCGTGGGCGCTCAAGGTCAAACGGGTGACCTTGACTCAACTCTGTTCACGACAGAGATAGGGATAGAAGTGGGAGGGGAAGACGAGTGCGAAGGATTTAAATTCAAAAGATTGACTGCAGTTAGCCGATATTAAACTAATGAAGGCTGCGGGCTATGAGGCTTAGGAAAAAGTAGGAACAAAACATACTTTAATATTTACACAGTTATACACAATAAATGGATTAAATATAATCATGGCAATAGATACTCGATGTATATAAGAACCGAACTTAACAAAGCTAATCAGTGCGAGCCCTACGGAGGAGGAGGGCGGGGGGGCGAGAGGCGATATGAGCCTCTAGATACACACATAGGGATGACTGACAAGGTAGCCACAGATGTTTCGTCTCAGCCTGGCTTGGGTTCGAGGCTTTAAGAGAGATGAAACGGGGAATTGGATGGTTAGTGTTAGTAGTAACACTAACTGGAGGGAGTATTCGTGCCAAACGAAATGTACTGAAACCAAGGATAGGCCAATTGACTGGGGCTCAGATCCTTCGTTATAATTCTAGCCTTCGTCTCGTCGAAAAAAGGGAGCGCGATCGAGAATGACGTGTTTCGTTGTAAAAGGCAGGCATATACTGTCGATTAGGACCAACAATATATAGAGACCAGCCGGAACCGTAACTGCCTTCGCCAAGGGAGGGGGAATCTCTCCACGAGCCAACACGGCGCTTGAGGAATGGGAAGTACTCCCGCGGGGGTTTCTTGATAACACCCTGGGAGACGACAGAAGCGCGCGTTTGAGATTCCAATTCCTCGCTTATCGCGGAAAGCAGTTCGATATCCTGACTGTTTTCACGCTCCTCGCTCACGTGGCCTGACCTCGTGGCTTCGATGGGCCACATGGCAGCAAGGAGCTTCTATTCTCGACATTAAATTATTGTGCCCGTTTCGCGTTCGTGTGCTTTTTTTTACGAACTTTTCTCTACCAATTGTTCCTATGCGTCCTCGGTTGCAGTATTTAGATTTGAAAATGACATCGATGCAGTTGGCATTTTCTTTTTGTTTTTCGTTTTCTTCCATCTTTTTCCTTTTTTACTTTACCTTTTTCTTTTTCATTTTCTTCAGGGCCCCCACCCTTTTCTTCACTTTGCCTTTCTTCTTTTGTGTGTCTCATTCTTCGTATTCCTTTTTTAGCCGCTCTTTTCTATCTGTCTTTCCTCTTCATTCTTAACTGCGTGGATTTGCTCTTTTTAGGACAACGGATTCTTTCTTTCTTTAATTAATTTGTTAATGGTTTCCCCTTTAGCGACCATGCCACTTTCTCCACAACAAAAAATACCTCCAACCAGGGCAACCAAATCTGTACCCTTGTGCAAATCTGTTCCTGACGACTTAAAATCACTTCAACTATTCAGGCGTTTAGGATCGATGGTTGTAACATTTTTTATCGTCCCCTATTTTTTTTTACTACTCATAATTTAATATTTTTTCGCTTTTTATTCCTTAACTGTTTTTCTTTATTCTTTACCACGTCTGATGGACCTCGTCCACCTAACTCTTTAGACGTGTTAAATGGGGGACCGATCCATCGTCTCTCAGGAGCTACTCCAGTCGTTCACCAACATGAGACCATCCAATGAGCCATTCTGTTGAGGATTCGAGACTTGCTAGACACAGGTTCTTATATATTTCCCTATTTCCCATCGTAGTAGAGGAGTACAACTATGGCGTTGAGCCATAAAGAGCAGAATTTTATTAGCGTTTAATCTATTTGTAAACTGGGCTGGAAACTACACTTACGACAACAACCCCGTAAGGGGCACGGCGATTGCTTTCCTGGCCACCGCGCTGTCGGGACTCAGCGCCCCGTGCGGCCCCAGCCTAGCCTCTTCTACTTTCTCTTTTCACCCAACCATTCCGGAACGGGGCTGAGAGGGGACGGAACCCCTGAGCTCCGAGTTGGGGTGGTGGATTTTTAACAACCTGCCTCCCCCCCCCCCCCCCGTCCACACACACACCTTCCTCATGTACCATTTCTCTCTTATTTCATGGTCTAACAATTTAACGCCCACTCAAAGGTCGAGCCGCCATGCTGAAGGACTACCTGACCTCTGGGCGAGAAGTGTGGTCTTTAATGGCGGCGGCAGCTGGCTTTGCTGGCGCTGTATTCACCCCTCGCAGAGCGGGCTACTGCGTGGGTTGATTAGTGTTTGCGTCCCGTGATAGTAATACTCACCATGCCCAATGATGAGTTTCTTCAAAACAATCCCCCTCCCCCTCCCCCTCTTTAACTTCCCCTGTACCAACGACAGAGCCGTTATCAGGCAGCTCTACTGCAGAAAAATAGGTCCCCCACCCGGTGCTCTCTCAGGGGACCCTGCCAACTTCTTCTACCGGAAAGGAGGCTTACTCCTCTCCTAGGCGTATGGGTGCGGTGGACTCCTCCGCCCCCTTACTAAGGGCGACTCCCTCTTTCCAGCGGCCCTCCCTCCATTGCTTTCACATGGTACTGCTAAGAAAGCACACAGGCGGCCCAATATTAACTGCTCCCGGTGGGAGTGGCTCGATAGGGCCAACTATTTAGTAGGCAAGGGATGGCAGGGCCCGCGGTCCGTGCCCCTTAATGTTATACAGTCGTGTATACAGAGTTTACAGGGGACCGGTTTACCTGCGGAGCTTCAAATGGGATGCCTGGTGTCTTGGGGGAAGGATGGCCACACAGAGCCCCCCCCCTCCTGAGATGGACAAGGTCTCTGAAGTGACTAAGCACCAGATGGTAAGATCTTACATGGGGTCTAAAACGAGCTGAGTGCAAAGCACAGAACCCGAGTCCGCTCATATGCAAGCTTCTCCTCAGAGAATTCACAAGAAGAGGAGGGACCTCAACCCCCGGCTGGTGATCCATTGACTGTCAAGACCTGCCTTTCAGAGAAGGCTCTTGTTGAGGCCGATCCATCTGGCCTAGGGGCTCCTTCCGACAGAGGAGAGAAGCGGGTTCATTCCCCACCCTCATCTCATAGAAAAAACAGAAAGACGAAAAAGACTAAGGGTTCCTCTCCTCCCGCGGGAGCCATGGGGACAGACGGGTTCGCTGCCGTTTCGGTAATCGACCAAGTCAAGATCGGCACATCCACCTCGGTGCAACCCCTGGGTGGGGAATCCTAGACAAAAATACAAATTGCAAGTGCGCAGAGCAGAGCCTCGATTATATCGGGGCCCCTCATTCAGAGATTACCTGGCGTTTTCAAACCTGCTGGCTTCAAACGCTTTCTTGTTATTCGCTCCACTGATGGCAGCATGGTGGCCAAGGGCAACATGATTGGTAGAGAGCCGAAGGTGACCCGTTTCTCCGACAGGAGCCTTTTGTCCAATGCGTCGAATCCCTCCAAGACGGCCATGATTAGTGACCTTCGGACACTTGATAGCAAGCCAGTGAGTATGACACCGCACTCTACCATAAACTTCGTAAAAAAAGTAGTTTATGCGAGGGAACTCCTTGATTATTTAATAGATTACGTCACCTCAGAGCTGGCTGACCATGGAGCGGACAAATTAGAGCATGTGTTGAGAAACCAGGAAGGGGCCTCAAGACCGACCCTTACACTCTTCGTCATGTTCGACTGTGACAAGCTTCCTGAGTCGGTGCGTGCCGGTTCGTATCGCTACCGCGTGAAAGCATTCGTGTCACTGCTGCGAAGGTGCTATTACTGTCATCGCTTTGGCCATACGAATCGCTCATGTAGACGTGCAAAGTCGGGGTTACCCGAAGTTCGTATAAGTTGCTCCAAGGCCGCACACGATAAATACAATTTGTGTGTGGCCAAGTGTGTCAATTGCAGAGAGCCGCCTCCCGCTTCTTCGAAGCAATGTGGTGCATACCTCATTGAGAAGGAAATCCTGGCAATTCAGGCCCATGATAGTCTTTCATTTCGTGAGGTTAATCAGAGAATAATTTCCTCTTCTCTGCTTAGCTTCTTTTTTCCAGACTGTTACCTATTTATCTTAAATGTATTTAAAATCCCTATATTAAAATTCATCTCTTAATAAATCTTGAATCTTAAAGGGCTTAGTCCTGGCGTGCGAGGCGCTGCCTTAGATGTCTTATGCTTCAATGTTAAGAGAGACACCCTCTGCTCCTGGCCGAACCGGGCCTACGAGCACGGTCGGTTCCGCGCCTATTCGGAACCCTTCTGTATGTTCTACTCGCCCCGTGTGCTTCCCTGGTACAGTTGACGGCACAGAAGGTCCGCACCCAGTCCTGGATAAAACCAGGGCTCCCCCCCTCTTCATCCAGCGTGACTGTTTCCTGTAAGGCGAAAAGGCCGGGCGCCTCCGCTGAGTCGTTATACTCACAGGAGGCAACACCCCTGAAGATGGTCGTGAGGCCATCTTCTGCACCCCATTACCACTGGATAAAGGCCTGCCTGGAGGATGGAGCATTTACACCCTGCTTGATATCTCCGTTCTTCTCTTTGCACTGAATACCTCCTTTCAAGAAGTAGCTGTGCAGCTGCACCTGGATAGGGGGCATACTGTTATTTCTGCATACATTCCACCGTCAGCTGACTTGGACACAGGTACTTCCACCGCATCGTGGCACGGGGTCCAAGGCCCTTTCTCCTGCTCGGAGATCTGAACGGTAGACACACACACTCTGGGAAACTACTCGATCAATCCCAGTGGTCAGGTCCTTGCCGACCTGATCGACGAGGTGAAGATAAATGGCCTAAATGTGAATGAATTTACGCATCAATACCTGAAAACCTCTTCATTTTCCTGCCTCGATATATTTTTTATGCTCTCTGGATGTACAGCCTCATTTTGGGTGGAGGTTAGTCGATGGCCTCCATGGTAGTGATCACTTTCCCATTTAAATATCTTTTTCTGGGCCGCTGCCGTCTGAGAGCCCGCCCCGGTGGTGGTGGCGCGCGGGCGCGGTAGTCCGCATTTCAGGAAACTACTGATTTCTCTCTCAGTTGAGGAGTTTAGGTCGGTGAATGAGGCCGTTGAGTTCTCACGCACCCTCATCGCCGTAGGCCTAACTACTATTTATAGAACGCTTGGGTGTTTTGCGGGCAGACCGCTTCCGTGGTGTTCAGCCGAGTGTGAGGCGGCCCTCAAATAGAAGCGCTATGCCTACATGCGCTATAACCACCACCCGAACGACTTCACTAAATTTCGCCAACCTAAGACTAGGTTCCGGTATGTTTCGAAGCACGCCCGCCGCTCTTCCTGGTGCGCATTCGTGTCTTCACTTAACGGTAATACCCCTCTAGCAGATGTATGGAAACGAGTCAAAAGGATTTTTGTCAAGTTCTTGCTGAACCTCACTCCCGTTCTCCAGCATAAAGGGACCGCAATCTCGGACTCCGTGTCCGTGGCGGATTCCTTCGCGACCTATTTCTCTGCATCTTCTAGCCGGGATGCTCCTCTGCCAGCCTTCAAATCACGTGATTTCGCGGAAGGCCGCCTATTGGACTTTACTTTCAGAGGTTGAGAACGCTTCAATGACAGGTTTAAATTGAGTGAGTTGCGTTCCGCTCTCGCTTCATGCGCGGATACTGGCTCGTGTTCTGGACAATGTCCCGTACGCCATGCTTCGACACTTGGGTGAGCGAGGCTTAACCTTTCTGTTAGATTTGTTCAACAGGATCTGGGTTGAGGGTATCCTCCCAGACTCCTGGCAAATTGCTATTGTGCTCGCTTTTCGCAAACCGCGGAGAGATCACCCTACCCAAGCCGGTTTCCGCCTAAACATTCTAACCTCCTGCGTGTGCAAGTTGATGGAGAAATTGGTAAATGTTAGATTAGCCTTTTTTCTGAACTTGAGGCTTCCGCAAGTTCGACTACATGTGGGATGCTCTGCTCCGACTCTTAAATGCCGTCAGCGAGGCCTTCCTTCGTAGACAGCACTACGCAACGATGTTTTTCGATCTGGAGAAGGCGCTTCCTTCTTGTCGACTCTTTTGCTATTCTTTTTTTTTCTTTTTGTGTCTGTTTTGGGCCTGTGATTAGCCCTTTTTTATCTTTATTATTTGTTACCTACATAATGTTAATTGCTTTCTAATCTAGCCTACTAGTCGACTTTGGTGTGATTAGTTTGCCCCTCGACAGATGGGCTCTCAAAATATTTTTAAAAATGTAGGTCGCACGTTCCTGTGCCGGGGAGATGCGGGCCTACCCCTGATGTCGGTTGCGCTTCTTTCTAGTTCCCTTTTTGCTTTCTTTTATTTTTTATTTGTTGTTGTTGATTTTTAACCTGTGCCTTAGCCTTTGTGCTTTTTTTTATCTTTGGTATTTGTTATTTATATATTTGGTTTTTTTTTTAATCTAGCCTAGATGGGCTTTCAAAATTTAAAAAATAATTAAATTACGACAACGAAGTTAAGCAAGATCGTTTGTGGTTAGTTCCCCGATGGAATCCCGATTTCAGCTGACTTCACGGCGGCTGCTATGAGCTATAAATACCCATGGTTCAGATCGTACGTTAAACAATAGGCCTCCATTGAGAAATTAAGGGCTTCACAGTGCATAGTAGGAAAGTCCAACTAAATTATTATTTTACATATTAGTTTTTTTCTTTTGAACTTTAGTTTTTGTGTTAGATTTTAAAAGAAAATTAAGGTTTTTGTACCTTATGTTTAATCTAAATAAGTGAACTAAAATTTCGTCACAAGCTGCCCTGCGCGAGTGTGGATTCGAGGAGCTCAACCATCTCCCCTACAGTCCAGATCTGCCCCCTAGCGACTACTTTTTATTCCGCCAGCTCAAGGCTGCATTGCGTGGACGCCGGTTTGGGGACGATGAAGATGTCCATCTCGCCGTCCAGGAGTGGATTGAACAGCAGTCGGGAGATTTCTGGTTGTCGGGAATTCGAAGCCTCAGGGACAAGTAGCGCAAGTGCATTGAAGTCGAGGGTAGTTATATTGAAAAATAATAAAACACTTTTCATCATATCTCGTTTCCTTATATCCGAATTGCAAAACTTATTGACCGCTCCTCGTACATCTGACATCTTCAGCGAATTTGATTTTATGACGTCCTGCAAACGAGTATTTATAGCCCTTTGAGAAGGGAGGGGCAGGGGTTAGGATGAGGGGGATTGAGCCTTGGTTAGTCTTAACATTAAACTTTAAGATTCGTGGTACAAATTTAAAACCTTCAGTTACTTTTAAAATCTGACACAACAACTGAAGTTGAAAAGAAAATGACTAATATTCAAGCTAATGTCGACTTGAAATCATTTTAAGAATTGTAAACGAAATTTCAAACTATTTTGATGAAATGCTTTTCTCCAACCATTATATTATTATATGGTCAATGCTTCTTTTTGTATCGACTAACAATGACTCGTGGTTTTATATATCCTCAGCGCTTATCAAGAAAACCCCAGAGCAAGTAAGAAAGGGCAGTTTTATTTTTATTTTGGGAGTGTTTATCTTTAGTTGGCAAATTTGGGGACTGCTCATCTTTTCTAGTACTCGTAGAAAGTACTTTATAGGCTGGGTTGGGTTGGGTTGGGTTAGGTTACTTAAAGTCAAGTAAAAAATAACTAATTAAATTTCCCAAATAAGCCTAGGAACATAACTAAACAAAAAATAAACAATTTGAACAACCTATGTTATGTTACCCTATATTATATTTTAACTACTCCATTTTTTCTCAATTACTTTAAGATTTTTCATGCTCCAAGATGTTTATCAATATGTCATTCTTTATGAGGTAGGTCTAATGGTATTTGATTGCCGCTGTACAGTACCGTCCATAACCCAGAGATTCAAATACCAAACACAACATTTGGGGCGAAAATACTGATTTAATTTCGATAAATTGTATAGAATATTCTTTGAAATTTGCCTCTGATAGTGTTTGTTTAATTTCAGAGAACAGCGGATCGAAAAAAATAGATGTGAGTAAAATTAATGTTTATTTGAATAGAGATTGCATCCAAAACTAGAGAACGATAAATATAAAATGCATCCATAACCAGAAAACAACATAATTGTCTCGCGGACAATTGAACAAAATATTAATAAAAGAATGTAGGCCCTTGTTCTGAATGTCTTGAGCGCATCTTCGAACGCAGGGCTTCGCCAATTTGTCGCATTGTTCGTATTTGTTTTTATTCCATTCTTCTTCTAATGTTGGCCAGAGATTTTCAAAATTTGTCAGTTTCCGAGTCATAATTGTGTCCCTGATTATCCCCATAGGTTTATGATCAATTTTAAGTCAGGGCTCTGCGAAGGCCAGTTCATCACGTCGATATTTTCAGCATCCGAGAACTGCTTTACCGTATTTGCTGTATAGCACGGACCATTGTTCCCCACGAAAATGGACTCGTGTACTCCCAATGTTTGGAGAGAGAGAATCACGGGTTCTTGCATCTCGCCTCGTTTATTTTGCCACGTAAGTGGGATGAGCGGACATAATCCAGCGCTTGAAAACCAAATACCGCTAAACTTAACCGTATTTTACGTGCATATGAGATTCATTCTTTCAAATGTACGACTTCTTACATGCTGCTTGTTATTCCATCCGCGAAAAAATGCTTCCCTCAGTCATGCTTATTAGCATGGCCAACCTAGTCGCTCTCTTCTTATATATGAAGGGTTTCTTATCAGGGGAACGTGGTAGGAGTTGTACCTTTCTTAAAAAAAAACAGACAGTCTGGCGAGAGAACGTTCAGGTTTTCGACTTGATATGAAATACCGGCACCCGTCTCAAATCGTCCCTAAATCGACATCAGTTGCATCGTGACCATTTCCCTGGGAGTGGTTTTCCAAAACCACTCCTCAAGTAGCTTCATTATGAGTGAGCTCAAACTTTTTGACCGATTACAATGTCTCAATATGTGAGACAGGGCCATTTTGCTGGGCAACCTCCTTTATGATGAATTTGTCGACCTTAATTCATCTCGTCATATAAATACAATAAGCAATACCATCGTACCTGTCTAAAATACACATGGAGCAGTGGCGTCATGAATACTTTACCAATTTTGATCTGTAAACTGAAAGTTATGTTATCGTTCTGTAATTTTGGATGTATAATTTCTTCAATTACACATTACTTTACCCATAACAGTTTTTAGCCGTTGTTCTATGAAATGAACCTTGGGCACGATCAGAGGCAAATTTCAAAGGATATTCTCTGCAATTTTCATCGAAATTAAATGATTATCATCATCATCACTAACTCTATAATTTAAGAAGGGGATATTTTGAGTATTTGAATAATAATTTCATCTTAGTTTGGTTATGACTTATGGGTTTTTATCAAAGTTATTTCTAATAATTCTTTTATAATATCCAAAAACAAAATGGGGAAGTTCAGAAATAAATATAAGTATCGAAATTTGGGGAATTTTTAAAATTACAAATGGTGAAGTTCAGAAAATTTATTTTTATATATCTTCTTCTATAACTCTAGATTTTAGCAATGGGATATTTTTAAAGGGGGGAAATTTAGTTTAGAGTTCCCTTTTAAAAGTATTATAATTGGCGAAGTTAAGAAAATTTATAAAAATTTAACCATGGCTGCTTCTTTTTAGATTTTAAATTTTAATCTTTATAGCGAAGCGCAGGGGGAGTGGCAAAGCCATTGCCTGGTTTTAAAGGAAATATAGATTTGGATTTTTCTTCTCAGTTTTGCACTTTACTGTACTTATTTTAGTAAAACGTTTAGTATTTTAAATACCTCGATGAGCTGATTCAAAAATAAAGAATTTTCAGTGAAATAAATTAACTTCTATTCGTTAGGCATTACATCGTTTACTTCTAAGTTCGGGAACTAATTTCCTCGGGCCGTACTGTATTTAAAGGAAACGGGAATGTAGGTTTTAAATTGAAGCAATTATATCACAAAAATGAACGCATAGAAATTAGTGGAATAAAATTTAATTTAGAAACTGCAAAGTTTAGAAGTGCATTGAATAAAATTCGCCCACGCGAAGAAAAAGATAAATAAATGCACCAAACAGAAAATGGATTACTATGAATTACAAATGGCCCTAAATGAATAAAAACGAAGGGAATTCACCGAATCATATAAAATTTGAATCGCAACGTATCTAATGGTTGGTCTTAAGAAGTCGGTGCTAATTGCCGAGTATAAAGTGGCACCAAAGGTAGATATTAAAACTCGTGTAGGTTAATGATGGTAAAAAAATAGAGGTGAAACGGACTTGGAGAGGTCGGTACACTAAATGAGTCACGTTTAATAGTTTGCGTTGCTCTCTAACTCGCGTCAGAGGAAGACGAAAGCTCGGACAGATGACTTTGCAATTAGAGAGGTGGGGCAGCGGCAAATCGGTTTACAAATACGACTTGCCCTAACGGATACGGCTCTTCCAGGGCGAACAAAGGGAATTTCTAGTCGAGCTTTCGGCTCCCGCTGAAGCGAGCGAGGAAGCGATTCGACCTTTCTCCGTCCTCACCGCTAGACGAGCAAAGCATTAAAATCACTTGCTGGTTGCCATTTTTACCTGCGGCTCGATTTTGGCTGAACACACTGCCTGCCTTTTACCTCTCCTGAACTCAGAAAAAGAATGGCTTGACCTAATCTATTTCTCTTCCGGCCACTCTCAAACATTCAAGGAAACAATTCCACAAGCTTGGGAAAACAAAACTCGCCTACCAGGGCGCAGGAGGGTAATAAGTTTCTGAACCTTTGTACCAAGAAAACTCAAAATCACTCCACAGGGACGACCATTCCCCAACTTCGTAGAGTTCTCTAAAGTACATCCAAGGAAGTATTTATTCCATCTAAATCTAAAAATATCTCTCGTCTGTCTAATCGCGTAGCTGAAACTCCTACGTCACATCTCTCCAAATCATTGTTCATCCGCGTGTTCCCACTGACTTTTCGTCCAAACAGTGGAAACTGAACTGCAATGATTTAATCTTAATAAAAATAAATCCAACACTGGCATGCATATGAGTCGAAGAAAGAGATCTCGAGTAAGATTTTGTTTAAAGGAGTCGTGTGAAATGAGTTATTGGGAAGAGAAATGCCCTACGTCCGTCGGCAAACTTCAGGCGAGATTAGCCGAGAATATTTCTGTTCAGTTAGACCATCAAAACCCCGCCGCGGAGCTATAAACGCCGAGGCGGTGAGGCAGGGCTTAATTGCTTTTATTAGCAAATATAGGAGTTTCGGCGAACGCCTATATATTGCCCGTCACAAAATTAGAGTCCCGAAGACGTACCACACACCCCTGCAACCCCGGAGAAGACCCCAGGTCGTGGTGGTGAGCTGTCTCCACGTTGCTCCCGAGTGAGCCAAGCCCAGAAAATACAGAAGGTATTCTACGGCCTCTTTTAAGACGTCTGTGGAATCATCCACTGACGGCGCATATCCTCGAGCGATAGAACACGGTGTCAGCCCGGCCCGCAGCTAGGATCTTATTTTGGAACGACGGCGTCAGGATCGAATGACCCGTCCAGAAGAAGCGCACATTCTCAGCCCTACAGAAGTTTTCTCCCTCGAGCGTCTACAGGAGAATCTTCCCCTTTTGAGCGTCTACTTGCAGAATCTTCTCCGAGCGTCTACTTGTGGTAACCCCAAAATAATAGTAAAATATTTACACCTTTCCTTTCCTCGTCGAGGCGGTGCGACGCCCTCCGACTAAGACTCGTCAAGTAGTCTCCTCCTGAGTCATCTCGGATAACTAAAATGAATTATTGTGCCCCTAAGGCTAGGATTCCATTCGTAGTTTCTTCCTAAACCCTATCGGGTTAGTACTCGGAGTATTTAGCCCTTGCGGCATGAGTAATTATTGATAATTTTCCCATTGCTGAATTAATTAATAACTAGAGAGTGTAATTATTTGTATTATGTTTTGTTGTGTAATTAAAGATTATTTTTGCAATTCTTGTTTAAGTCCCCCAACCACCAAAGCCTAATTAAATAAGACCAATCCCAGCCAACCATATTTAGAGTATTCGAATAACCAAAACGCCGCGCACTCAACGAAATTCAATTCTAATTATTATTTGGAGCTGTCGTTCTCCTTCCCCGAACAAACGAAGGAATCGAGAAATAGGCGATAATTGCCTAATTCTTCGACAATATGATTTTTTTGTCTGGTGATTTTTTTTTCGACTAATATTATATAAGTTGACCATTGTATTGGTGTTCCTCAATCAGGTCAAGTTTTTTCTGTAATGACCATTTATTTTATAAGTCCAATTTTATCCCAAAGTTTGTTGGTTTTCTTTCACTTAAAAACTAGATACGAATAATATTATAAGAACATTCGTAAAAAAGAAAAAATGCTAGTAAAAATTTTATCCATACAATGCATATGAAAAAAAAGTTTTAAAGAAGGAAAAAAATTTTTTTGGGGGGGGGGCGGTCCGTCTGTTATTCTTTCGGCACCTCTCGCTTAAAACATCAGCAATAGTCTACCAGCATATTGATATAAGTTTGCCAGGTACAGCTACAGGTACCTCTTTTCCATTATTTTGATCCTCTGGTGAAATCGTTTACTATGTATAATCCCTGCAATTTTTAGGAAATTATTACAACTGAGACCACAAAGAGTTTATTTGTATGGACCTACGCGACCCATGAAGCGACTGAAGCTTCAGTCAATTTCTTGACATAGGACTAGTATTTTAGACTTCTACTGTTACCAACTGATATGAACTGATTTGAATGTCTGTTAGGCATTCTTTTCAGTTGGACATAATACGTTTTTGAACTGGGTATCTTTCCTCAAGGTTCGAATTTGAGGACCATCAAATACCCCAATCTTTAGATTGGCATCAGATATATGAATTATTCATTGATTTTCTGAAATTTTTCATCGCGCCCAGTTTAATATGAAAGTAGTGGGACCAAGATTTTTATGGGTGGTACAAGGGAACTGGAACACCATTATGCTACTCAGCTTCAAATAAATTTCTGGGCGGCCATTTACGCTGTGCATAGTGCTTCTCATCGCTAAGATCTGAAAAAAAAATAAAACATTACATTTAATTTGTTCGACTAGATTAAACAATATATGGGTTGGATTGTATAACGTCTGTGGGGAAGTTAAGTGGTCTTATACTCTATTAAATAACTATTGAAAAAATAACCTAATCAATAACTGAATAATAAAAAAATAAAGTAGAGTTTGCTTACGAGATGTATGTCCATAGCCTCTCCGTAAGTTTTTTAGGGAAACTATTTTCGAGAAAGGGATTACGATTACCTTCAAATTATCACAGATCACCGCGTTAAGTTGGTCGTATACGAGATCGTCCAGTAAAATTTATTATAGCTCTCGGGAGTTGTGCGGACTGTGCTGCAGAGACTGATTCAACCTTAGTCCCAGTTTTGAAGTACTGCTTTCAAACATCGTTTCGACGAGTCTATAAATAGCCTCCATTTGATGCGTTATATGACAGACTCAAAGATTCGATTAGCAACTCAACATTAGAGCTTTTTTTAATTTTAGGAGCCCATCTGGCGACTTCCTACTTAGGCATAAGTTCAACATTAGAGCAGTACACTAAGAAAGCGGTATTTTTGTGCATTGCGAAAAACTTGCGGAATTATTCCTTTTGTTTCCTATATGAGGACAATGTTGTTCCCGGAGAGAGCAGGTTGTCTTCTCGAAGCCTTGATCCTGAGATTTCAGCAGCTAATTTGGGAAGGCCTAAATCCCAGGTAAGATCGTTAAGTTTAGTCTGGTAGAGAGTTCTCGGTTCATCTGAAGCAGTATTTAGAGGTATATTCGATTGGGAATGATCTTTGATTCATCATCAGAATCATCCAAGTCCAGCGTGGATCTGGTATAAGAATTCCAGAACCATAGGTTACGACGGGTCTCATCTCAGAACGAATGTCAGGGTTATACAACAATGTACATATTCTCCTTGTTAGCTCCTGAAAAAGAAACATGGATGTAGCAATTGCATCTGAATGAGAATATGCATTCAGTCAGTAGCTGCTCGTGATGGGAGTCGATGGGGGCTAGATATTTTCTTTTTTTTCTTTCATATTGTCCCCGAAGAGACAATATAGATGAAAAAGAGAAAAATATAGGCTACCAATTAACTTAACATATTTCTTCGTCCAGTTGCAAGCCCCTGCATCCTCATGTAGCTTCATTATGTGTGAGCTCATACTTTTGAATTGATTACAATGTATTCCTTCCCGTGCCTCACTTCATTTAAATGAATTATATAATGCATCCTGAAACAGGTCAAGAAAAAGGTTTTGAATCATTTATAATAAATACTTAATAATAAAATAATACAATCGGAAATATTTTTTACAGATGATATGGTGATCGTTATGTCAAGTTTCGCACGAGGATTAAAAAAAAAAATATCAGCCCTTCTTGGATGTGTATCATGCAGAAATAGCAATCTGTCACGTGTCCGTCCCTTCTCTCCCACTCATGCGAATTCCAAAAGGCAAAGAAATCGCGCTTTCTTTGCTCGATCTTTTCGAATTTTCGATGCACGTTTTGCAGCAGATATGATGGGGGATCTTTTGTTCTGGTGCCCTAGCTTCGCACATTTTGTGATTTGTTATGTGGCATGTAACAGTCCCACAGATATAACAAAATCGATTTTTATGAAGCAATTAATCTATATGCCTAGTGCCAGGAAATGTTCTCCTTACCCTCGAGTTAGACTATCTTTAGATCTCTTTTGGTGCAGCCCAGATTCTAACACGCTCTGAACAGCATCTCTCGCTATGCTAAATTGCGTGGGTTTCGGTTTTCTTTAGCTAATACTAAGACAGTGCTATTCTACTGCTATCTACACCATGACCATAACTTGTTCCAAAATGGGGGTCACCTGGATCTGATAGAGTTGCACCGTTTCATTTTAGTCTTTACTCTAATCACCGCGCTCAATGGAATTAGAAAATTCATTCCGTCGCCTTTGTTCGTTTTAAGCTAAACTACAGCTATAAGTTCTACGCATCGGCAACCGAACGTATATTGCAGAAGGTGGACTCAATCCAGCCTCTGGTCTATGTTCCCCGTAAGGGGCGCGGCGATTTGCTATCCTGGCCGCCGTGCTGATGGGATCCAGCGCCCCGTCCGGCCCCAGCTTAGCCTCGCTTCCTTCCTTCAGATAGCCTGTATTCCTATCCTACCTCGTCACTTTTCATACAACCTCTCCCACAACTTTCTCTGGTCAGCCTCTAATTTCACAAGGTAGAAGCTGACCTTCTTCTCAGCCAATCGTCCCGGATCGGGGCTGAGGGGGGAGGGGACAATATCCCCTAACCCCTGAGCTCCGGTCTGGGGTGGTTGGCTTTTAACAACCTGCTTCATCCCCACCCATACCTTCCTCACATCCCTTTTCCTCTCGTCTTCAAAATCTATCTTTTTTACGCCATGTTCCAGGTGGAGCCGCCAGGCCACCAGGCGGGAGAAGTGGTCCCAAATGGCGGCGCCTGGCTCTGCCGGGCCTGTAAGCACCTCTTGCAGTGCAGGCTACTGCAAGAGGTAGTGAGCGATTGCGTCCCGTAAAACAAAGAGGGTCACCATGCCCAATGATGCAAAAAAAAAACATCTCCCCTTAATTTCCCCCTATAACAACAACGGAGCCGCCCTCGTGCAGCTCCACAGAAAAGATGAAGGTATCCCCCCCCCCTGTGCTTGCGCAGAGGACCCTCCATATTTCTCAAAGTGGAGAGGAGGCTTACTCCTCTCCTTCGCTTACGGGTGCAGGGGACTTCCCTCACCCCCTTCTCTGGAGGTGCTTTCGGGCACCTCCCCTTTTCCAGCGGCAGTCCCCTCTTTTCTTTCCAAGGGGACTGGCAAGAAAGCCAGCAGGCAGCCCACTGCCGACCGCCCCTCGTGTAAGCGGCTCAGTAGGGCAAACCCCCTCAGGGCAGAGAGGGAAGCCAGGCCCCTTCGGTCGCTTCCCTCAAAGGACCTGCTGGCAAGAATATTGAACCTTGCCGGGGTCAAGGCCTGTGCCTCCCCACACAAGACTAGTGACAATACAGGCAACCGGACCTGCGATTTCTTGGGAGGGGATGGCCAACTGGAGGCCCCTCCTGTGACACACATGGTCCTTGAGGAACCCCAGCCTCAGACAGTAGGGCCTTTCATGGGGGGGAATCCGGGCTCGGCGCCTAGCACCGAACCCGAATCCGACCCTATGCAAGGTCCTCCTCAAACGGCTGAGGGATCCGAGGCAGTACAAGAAGGGGAGGGATCTCCTCCGACAGGTGCCCCTATGACTACCGGGACCTTCTCCATTCCAGAGAGGGACCTGGCTGAGGTCGGTCAATCTGGCATGGGGGCTTCTACCGGTGGAGGTGAAAAGCGGGTCCATTCCCCGCCCTCCTCTCCAAAAAAAAAAGACCAAGACCAAAAAGACGAAGAAGACTCGGGGCTCCTCTCGATCCGCGGGGGCTGCGGGGACGGATGGGTCTGCTGCCACTATGGCAAGCGACCAAGCCAAGATTATGACATCCGGCCCCTCTGCCCCCCCGGTTGCGAAGCCCCTGACCAAGACCAAAAATGCACAGGGCGGAGCCTCGATGACATCGTGGCCCCTGATTTAGAGGTTACCTGGCGTTTACGAGCCCGCTGGCTTTAAACGCTTTCTCGTTATTCGCTCCACTGATGGCACCATGTTATCCAAGAGCAAGATGATCCATCAGAGGAGAGGATTAGCTGGTGCAATGAGGAGAGAGCCGAAGGTGACCCGTTTCTCGGACCATGGAGCGGTCAAAGTCGCGCGTGTGATGAGAAAACAGGAAGGGGCCTCGAGACCCACCCCTACACTGTTCGTCACGTTTGACTGTGACAAGCTCCCTGAGTCGGTGCGTGCCGGTTGGTACCGCTACCGCGTGAATGCATTCGTGCCACTGCCGCGGCGGTGGTATTACTGTCACCGCTTCGGCCATACGAATCGCTCATGTAGACGTGCAAAGTCAGGGTCACCCGAAGTCTGTGTAAATTGCTCCAAGGTCGCACACGATAAGTCCAAATCGTGTGTGGCCAAGTGTGTCAATTGCAGAGAGCCACACCCTGCTTCTTCGAAGCAATGTGGGGCATATTTCCTTGAGAAAGAAATCCTGGCCGTTCAGGCCCAGGATCGACTCTCATTCCGCGAGGCTAAGGACTTGGTCCTGGCGCGCTCGGCTCTGCCTGGGACGTCATATACCTCAATAGTTAGAAAGGCATCCTCTGCTCCTGGACCATCCAGGCCAACGAGCACGGTTGTTTCCGCGCCTATTCGGAGCCCTTCTGCGGGCTCTACCCAACCCGGGCGCTCCCCTGGTAAAGCTAGCGGCAAAAAGGGTTCATACCCAGCCCCGGCTAAAACCAGGGCTCCCCCCTCTTCCCCCAGCGTGACCGTTTCCCGTAAGGCGAAACGGCCACGCGCCTCCACAGAGTCGTTAGACTCACAGGAGGCAACACCCCTGAAGATGGTCGCTAGGCCATCTTCCTGGGTTCCTGAAGCTGTCCCCCAAAAGGAGGACAGCAACAAAGGAGCTTCGGCTCCTTCTCCCACGCCCCAAGGTGGAGAGAGTGGCTCGGAGACGGTGGTTCCTCGAAAAGAGGGTCCCCCGCCTCCGAAGCCGCAACGCCCGCCTAAGGTTTCGAGGCGGAGGGAGGAAAAGACTCGCATGGCGAGGTCAACCTCCCCCAATAAGTCCTCGAAGGCAACAGAGCCTTCAGCGCTTTGTCCGGCTAACAGCGCCCGGGGTTCTGCCCCCCGGGAAGCGTACGGCCATTCCCGTGAGGGTCTTCAGTTCGAGGAGGGCCCCCGCGTCTCCTCCGATCTAGGCCTGGAGGGAATATTCCTTCAATGGAATTGCCATGGACTCCGGGCCAACTGGTAGGAGGTGCGGAGGTTCGTCTCGTCCCGTTCCCCGTTAGCTATCGTTTTGCAGGAGACCATGCTAGGCGCGTGCCCCCTGCCCGCCCTTTCGGGGTATAAGGGTCTTGCGACCCCACCACCGCGGGATGGCCGGGCTGGGGGATGCGCGGTTTACACCCGGCATAATGTCTTCGTTCTTCCTTTCTCTTTAGATACCTCCTTTCAGGCAGTGGTTGTGCAGCTGCACTTGGATAGGAGGTATACTATCATTTCTGCGTACATTCCACCGTCAGCTGACTTCGACGCGGGGGACTTCCGCCGCGTCGTAGGACACGGTTGCCGAGGCCCTATCTCTTGCTTGGAGATCTGAACGGCAGGCATCCTCTCTGGGGAGATTACTCCATAAATCGCAGGGGAAAAGTCCTTGCCGATCTGATCGAAGAGCTTGAGATGGGTATCCTAAACGTGGATGAGTTTACGCATCACTGTCCGAGAACCGCTTCATTTTCTTGCCTTAACCTATCTTTGTGCTCTTCGGATGCACAGCCTGATTTTGATTGGGGGGTGGTCGATGACTTCCATGGTAGTGATCACTTTCCCATTCAAATATCATTTTCAGGGCAACTGCCGCCTGAGAGACCACCTTGGTGGTGCTTGGCGCGGGCGCGGTTGCCTGCGTTTCAGGAAATGACTGAATTATCTATCTCAGTCGAGGAGTTTAGGTCGGTAGATGAATACGTTGGTCGGCCGAGTGTGAGACGGCCCTCAAACAGAAGCGTTATGCCTACATGCGCAATTAGCGCCGCCCGAACGATTTCACTGTCGCTGAACTTCGTCAGGCTAGGGCTAGGTTCCGGTATATTTCGAAGCACACCCGAAGCATACTATTTAAATTTGGTATCAAGTGTGTAAGGTTTAACGCTATATCTTTGCAAACACTGGTCTCAGTCGAGTAAAGCATTGTGTTATTCGTTATAATAATAGAGTATAGTAGTTCCCTTTTGTTTAACGATTGCTATCCCCTGTTTTTGAACTTAAGAATCTGGAGTAGCTCAAGGAACTGTTATAATAATTTGTTTGTGTATTTTCTTGTGTGATTTTAGTCAGTGGTTATTTAGATCTAGAAACCAAGTACGAATAGGTCAGTGCCCATATTTAGGTAGGCTGATTCTCTAAAAAGCATAATTCTTATTGCAAGGAATTTTAGTTGGTTGACTATTGCGCTCCCAAGTGCAAAGATGACTCAGTTTGAAATCTTTAAAGCGCAAGGAGAATCCTTGGGACTTTTCGGTAAAGAACTAATTGAGTACGTTCAAGAGGAGCCAAGAACGGAAAGAGAAAAGTTAAGAAAAGAAAGAGAAAGAGAAATCCAACAAGAAGAAAGAGAAAGAAAAATCCAACGAGAAGAAAGAGAAAGAGAAATCCAACGAGAAGAAAGAGAAATCCAACGAGAAGAAAGAGAGAAACGGAAAAGACAAGCTGAGCTTCACCATCAGATTGAATTAGCTCGTGTTGAAGCAGAGATACAGTCAGCCAGTTCCCGTTCCGAAGCCCCCCTCCCCCCCATCTCTCACTAAAGCTCCCTAATTTCAAGGATGGAGAGGATTTCGGAGCATTTTTAGCCCACTTCGAAAAGATCCTCGAAATCAATAACATGGATCTGGAGGCTGATGGTGTAGCCAGATTACTTCCCTTGTTAAATTGTAAATTGCGCGAAATTTTTATATCTTTACCATCTGACTGTACAATTAACTACAGCACCTTAAAAGCTGAGTTATTGGCCGCTCATAATATGACTCCCGATTTCTACCGCCAAGAATTTCGAGGAGGTCGTATTAAACCCGGACAGACGTTCCGTCAATTCGGATACATTCTTCAGAGGAATTTTAGATTTTGGTTAAAATCCTCAAAGGTTGATCCGAACTACGAGTCCTTAACAGACTTCGTGTTGCGAGATCAATTTTTGGCGTCTCTCCCGACGGAGATCCGCGCGTTCGTCAAGGATCGTCGGTGCCAGACCTTTAAAGAATGTACCGAAGAAGCGGATGTCTATGCCGCAAGCCATAATTTATACCCAAAGGAGAAACGAACTTCTCACCAATCCCCTTATAAGGAAAGAAGGAAGGATTCGCGCCCCTTCACCGGAAAGTCGACGAAGTTTCCGAGCCCCGTAAAACCCCAAAACTTCTTTCCTCAAAACCAACAACGGGACTCCAAACCTCCCGTTAAGATTTCTCCTCCATCTCTTTTTCCCGAAGCGACCAATCATATGCTTCACCTGTGGTGTAGAAAACCACATGAGCTGGAATTGCCCCCAAAATTCTAGGCTTAAGAGCGGACCAGCCCACCAAGTTCACCAGATTAATGCCACCCCGGCTCCCCCGGTGGTGTAGACCCAAGCAGAAACTTCTCCCCCTCCGTCAGGCCACCAGGTAAATTTTATTTTTGATAAAAGTTCATCGGGAACTTTGAAATTTGAGGAGGGCAGCGTGAACGGCTGCCGAGTATCGACTCTCATCAGGGACACAGGATGTACGTGTTTCATCGTGTCCGACGAGCTCCTCCCCCCAGTGGACCCTAACCACGAAAAATTTGCGGTTGTACATGACTACCTTGGGGGGGCGAACCAATTCCCCGTCGTTAGATGTTATCTGCAGTGTCAATATTATGATGGCTGGGCTGAAGTCATTTCAGCACCCATACAATTCTGTTCCGTACTTATAGGACAGAGCCCCCAAGTAAGTTCCGACCCTGTGTCTCAGGCCGCCCTTCCTCGAGGCCGAGCTAAGAAAGAAGCCCAGGAGCCCGTCCCCATCAGAACCCCGATACCGTCCGATTTCTCGGAGACCCTTAACCAGGACTTTAGGACGGCACAAAAGGAGTGTGAATCACTAACACCCCTAGGTGATAAGACCCAAGACAAGGACACGGAGACTGTCCGTAGACCTAAAGAAAAAAAGTACCCCCAACGCGCCCATGGAGATACCTTCGTAGCACTGGACGAAACATCGGCGCTTGAAGAGGATTACCCCGCGGAGTTCCCTAATGTAATCCAGACAGTGTGCATCCAACCTGATGCTGATTACCCTCTTCCTTCCCTACCAGGCGAGCTTTTTGAACCCTCTGACCCTGATATCGACGCGCAGCTGACACCACATCAAAAGAGTCAGCTACAAGAACTATTTGAATGGAGTCACCATTTAACCGCCCTATTAGCTCTTTTCGGGCGACTGCGCGAAAATGGCCACACCATTGGCCCCAACAAATGCCATTTTGCCCACAAAACCATCAAATATTTGGGTTTCAAAATAGGACAAAGCAAGTTAGGTCTCCAAGAGAACAAGATTAAGGCAATCGCCGAAATGCCCCTCCCGATTACAAAGAAGCAATTAAGATCATTCCTAGGATCAGCTTCGTACTATCGGCGATTCGTTCCGAATTTCGCTGCAATTTCGGCGCCCCTCAGCCCCCTTCAAAAAAAGAATTCCCCCGATCGTTTACGTTGGGTGATGTCGCTATTTCCCATTTTAATCAGCTCAAGAGTAAGCTCATTTCTGCCCCCATTTTAAAGTTGCCCAACCAGGAAAAATCCTTTGGGATTAAGACCGACGCGTCCAACGAGGGCATTGGAGGTGTACTCCTTAAATACGAGGATGACGGAACGGGTCATCCAGTTGCATATGCTAGTCGTCAATTATTACCACGCAAAAAGAGATATGTCACTATAGAGAAGGAAGCTCTATCAATTATCTGGGTTATAGACAAATTCAAAATGTAGTTGATAGGAAAAGAATTTCCGATAGGAACCGACCACCGTCCGTTAGCTTATATTAGGAATGTGCGACACTCCAACGGCCGAATCATGCACTGGAGTTTACTCTTGCAAGAGTATTAATTTAAAAAAAATTATATAAAAGGTTCCGATAACCAGGTCGCTGACGCACTCAGTAGGAATGCGTTACCGAATAGCGTAGAGTAATTGTATTCATAGGATTAGTATCTCCATGTAGGTATATACCGTCTTGTACGACTTAAATTAGATTCTCTTGTAATATAATTAGTTAATGTATATGTCTGAATTTTGTAACGCTCAATGTCTATTTTTTTTGTATGTATATATATTTGTACCCATTAATTTACGTATAAATTATTTTGTCCCGTATGTACTAATTTTATATCATTTCATTGTTCCATGCCCCTTTTTTTTATTAAGTTGTATTAAAGGTTATTTTCCCCTGTAATCAAAAGATCAAAATAATCATATGTATTGAGGTAATACTAGTTAGGTGCAGGAAGGTACGGTTGGTACAAGAAAACGAGCTTCCCACAACGGAGCTCTATCGTTATCCCTTCTACCTTTTTTTCGAAGTGACAACTTCCCCCAGAATGAAGGGGTGTGATAGAACGGGTTGAGGCCGCGTTAATTTCAACCACTGTCACATGTTTTTAGAACCACGATGCTCCCCACGTGCATCTTCGCTTTGAAGCTGGGCGCCTTATCGCAGCCACCTGAGTCAATGTTTAAACAAGGAGGTTTATCATCCCCCCCCCCCGTTCGCCCCTTCCGTCGATCACGCCAGATTGAGTTAGGCTTATAGGCAGATAAGGCTTGTTCTCAAGCTCGGCTGTGCATTCCCTCGAAGCTCCCTCTCCATTGTCCCCCACGCCACGGAAGTTTCTCGACTATTTAGATGGAAACTTTACCACTAAGATCAGATTGGAGATCCAGATTTTCGTCGCGAAACATCACTACGTCCCACTCTCACCTTGTGCGACAAGGGACCTCAACCTCGAGATTCACCATCACTTGTCCGGAAGAAGGACAATATTCCATTGAGTGCCAAGGTTCGAGCCTTCGACGCCGAGTCCACAAGGCTTCCCCTGTTGTTCAGAAAGAGAACAACGTTAGAACAGCCATTGTTCGTTTGAGCCCGTTGACAAGAAACGGCTCTCACCCACCCCACCCCCTGTTGTTCAGAAGAGAACAACGTAGAACAGCCATTGTTCGTTTGAGCTCGTTCGCTCAAAGAAACGGTTCTCAACCTTCCCCTGTTGTTCAGAAAGAGAACAACGTTAGAACAGCCATTGTTCGTTCCAGCCCGTTGACAAGAAACGGTTCTCACCCCCCCGCCCCCCTGTTGTTCAGAAGATAACAACGTAGAACAGCTATTGTTCGTTTGAACCCGTTCGCCAAGAAACGGTTCTCACCCTTCCCCCTTGTTGTTCAGAAGAGAACAACATTAGAACAACCATTGTTCTTGAGCCCGTAGACAAGAGACGGTTCTCACCCCCCTGTTGTTCAGAAGAGAACAACGTAGAACAGCCATTGTTCTTCAAGCCGTTCGTCGAGAAACGGTTCTCATTCCCAAGACGCCACATCAGGATCATTTTATTATCCCCCTTCGGCTGGAACTCGCCAGCGGACCGAAAATTCCTTCACGCCGCCTTCCTCTGCACAACAAGTATAAATTACGTAAGCCGAACGTTACCTTTGAGTATTTAACCCTTTTGTCAATTCTATCCTGTGCTTTAAATGGTCTAGCGAACCATTCCATCTCTTTAACTTTATATTTGTTTTACCTTTTTCAATCTTTTAATCCTCGGATTAGCTTGAGTCCCCACAACCCTTTCCATTCTCTGTTTATGTCAATATTTTCCGTTTTGTGTGTTGTTGATAGTTATTATTAATAAAACTCTATTTTATTAATGCTAGCAATATTATTGTCCTTGAGCTCAGTTCCACTTCTTAAGCATAGCGAAGATACATAATATCGGCCAGCCAGACATCCACGCACTCTAAAGATAATTAAAGAAGTTCCTTCAACGAATAGTTATATATGGTATATCGTCGAGAGTCCATTCTACGACATACGTTCCTTAACTTAACGGGAAGACCCCTTTAGCTGAGGTGTGGAAGCGAGTCAAAAGGATTCGGGGCAAGTTCTCGCAGGACCCCCCTCCTGTTCTCCAGGAGAATGGGACCGCAATCTCAAAATTCGCGTCCGTGGCGGAATCCTTAGCGACCGCTTTTTCCGCATTATCTAGCCAGCATTCAATGCAAGTCGCGATGTCGCGGAAGGCTGCCGGCTGGACTTTACCTCCAGAGGCGGAGAACCCTTCAACGACAAGTTTACTGTAAGTCAGTTGCGTTCCGCTCTCGCTTCGTGCGCGGACACCGCCCATGGTCCGGACGATGTCCCGTACGCCATGCTTCGACACCTGGGTGAGCGAGGCATGGCCTTCCTCTTAGATTTGTTCAACAGGATCTGGGTGGAAGGTCTTCTCCCAGACTCCTGGTGAATCGCTACTGTGCTCGCCTTTCGCAAACCGGGGAGAGATCACTCTATTCTTACTGGTTTCCGCCCAATCTCTCTAACCTCTTGCGTGTGCAAGTTGATGGAGAAATTGGTAAATGTTAGATTAGCCTTTTTCCTGGACAGTGGAGGCCATCTGTCTTCCACACAGTGCGGCTTCCGCAAGTTCCACTCCACGTCGGATGCTCTGCTCCGACTGGAAAATGCCGACTGCGAGGCTTTCCTTCGTAGATAGCAATACGCCACGGTGTTTTTCAAGCTGGAGAAGGCCTATGATACCGCATGGCGATACGGTATCATGGAGACTCTCTACACAATGGGGGCGACGGGACGCCTCCCAATGTTTATATCTGAATTTTTGCGAGATCGTCGATTCCGCGTACGGGTGGGGGGTTGTCCCGCAGGGAAGTGTCCTCGGTGTCACACTCTTTGCCCTGAGCATCAACGGCATCACCTCGGTGCTGCCGGAAGATGTTCTCGCTACGCTCTACGTGGACGACCTTTCGATCTCTTTTGGCACGGCCCAGATGCCATCTCTGGAGCGTCGACTCCAACAGGCATTGAACCGCGTCTCTCGCTATGCCGAAGCGCACAGGTTTCGGTTTTCTTTGGCCAAGACTACGGTGGTGCACTTCTGCCGCCATCCACGGCTTCACCCCGACCCAGATTTGTTTCTTAATGGGTTGAACCTGGATGTGGTTGAGTCGCACCGTTTCCTTGGTCTAGTATTCGACCGACGCCTCACCTGGGAGGCTCATATTCGCAGCCTTAGGGTCTCTTGTACCCGTGCCATGGACATTCTCCGTTCCGTGACGTTCAGCGCCTGGGGCGCTGATAGGGCTACTGCCTCACTTTTTTATTGATCCTTTGTTCACTCGAAGCTCGACTACAGGTGCGAGTTTTATGCATCCGCAGGAGAGCGTTTATTAAGGAAGGTGGATTCGAACCACCACACCGGCCTTCCCCTTGCGACCGGTGCCTTCCGCACTTTCCCCATTGAGAGCCTGTTGGTCGATGCTGGGGAGATGCCACTCGCCCTGCGCCGTGTGCAGTGCATCAATTGCCTGTACGCGCGAGCCCGGTGCCTCCCTCAGTCGCCAACAGCTCTCACTGCATCCGCAGCTGATCTCGATGGTGCCTATGCCACCGAGAGACGCCAGTCATACCCTAAACCGGCCAGGAAACTATTTCGAGGGGTAGATATAGCTCTCGGGCCGGTGGCGCCCCTGGTTCTGCCCAGGACGCCACCCTGGAGGGTACCACATTTGGCTATTTGTCGCCACGCCTCTGCTCCCAAAGCTTGTACTGCGCCGGGAGTATTGCGTTCGACCTTTTTGGAGCACACATCGTGTCACGCTGGAACCGTGCCAGTGTATACGGATGGCTCCAAGTCCCAAGAGGGGGTCGGCTTTCACGCCGTATCCCCTCTGTTTGAAGTCAGCAGGGCTCTACCAGGCGCTGCGTCTGTCTTTATGGCTGAGCTGGTGGCAATACACCACTCGGTACGGGAGATTACGCGACGTGCCCGGTTCGGAGACCGGATTGTGATCTATAGCGACTCACAAAGCGCCCTGAGTGCTCTCGGAGCATTGGAATCTCCGCATCCCCTGGTTCGTGATATCCGTGACGCCACAGTTTTAGCGAGCCGGGCAGATGTCGAGATTATCTTCTGCTGGGTTCCTGGACATGTAGGAATTGGGGGGAATGAGCGCGCCGATGAGGTCGCCAAATTGTCCGCGAGGACTCTGCGACCGGACCAGAGTTTCGCTCTTCCTCACACCGACTACATGGCAGGAATAAGGGCAGCTCTTCGGACTGCTTGGCAAAGAAGATGGGAGACGGTCGAAGGGAACTTGAAGTTGCGTGCCATTGCGCCGCGACTGTTCCCATGGACCTATCCCCCAATGCCGCGGCGGCTTCAGGTTGCTTTCTCTCATCTCCGAATCGGATACACTCTTGTGACGCATCGCTATTTGATGGAGCGCTCGCCTGCGCCCTATTGCAACGACTGCGTCGTCCCCCAGACTGTTCGGCACATTCTTGTCGAATGTCCCAGTCTGGGTGATCTTCGCGCACGATACTTGTCCCGCTACCCGGATGGGCGGGGTCGCTACCGCCTGTCCCTTGTGCTCGGGACGAGTTCGTGCACATTGACTTGTGGACTTGTTGACTTTTGGGGGGAGGGTGGCTTCTCCCCTTTATTTAAGTTTTTTTTTGTTTTTCGTTTGATATTGTTGTTTTGTAGGTTGCCCTCTCCTGCACCGGGGTGAGGGAGACCTCCCCCCGCTGCCGGAGATTGCTTCCTGATTGTTAAGTTTTCCAATTTATATCATTATGTTTTCATATATTTTTTTTTAAAGTCTCCTAGTTCTAGGCTGTCGTGTTTTCCGATGACCTTTGCCCAAGTGGGTAGTTGCCAGATGGGCTCTATAAAATAAAATAAAAAATCTGGTCTATGTTTGGCGACCGGTAGCTTTGCACGGCGCATTATGCGCTTTTATGCGCCAACCCAGCTACTCAATAATTCGCCAACGGCTCTTATTTAGTCCACGAACAATCTCGACAGTGCCTATGCCGACCCGAGACATTAAATATACCCTAATCTTTTGTGGTTTATGGCAAGAAGCGGTAGCGAGGGTGGTTATGCCAAGGACCCCATCCTGGACGGTACCACCTTCGAGCGTTTGGTGCCACGCCTCTTTTCTCAGGTCTTCTTTCGCACTGAGTATTGCGTTCGAATTTCTCGGAGCACACGCTGGAGCTGCGCTACTGTGTACGGTTGTTTCCAAGTCCAAACGTGGGTTGGCTTTCACACCTTCTTCCCAGGTTTGAATCCGGTGAGATTTTTCGGGCGTTGCGCCTGTCTTCAGGGACGATCTGGTTGCAATATATCGCTCGGTATGGTTGATTACGCTCCGTGCTCAGCCCAGAAACCGAATTGGAATATTTTGTAATTCACAGAGCCCAGTGAGTGCGAACCGAGCGGAGATCGAGATTATCTTCTGTTTGTTTTCTGGAAATGTAGGGATTGACAAAAATGAATACGGTTATGAAGGCGCAAAATAATATTCACTGATTTTTCAACCAGACAAGCGTTTTAGTTTTCTAAAACCCTGACTGTATGGCATGACTCACGCCGGCATTTCTGGCCGCATGCCAAAGAAGATTGGAAACGGCCAACATTATTCTAAATTTGCATGCCATCGCTCCGCGATTCCATCCAACCTGATTCGATTGCTTCAGATCATCTTCGGTTGACTCCGAATGAGACTCACTCGCGGGAGGCAACGGCATCTAATGGAGCGTTGCCCTGAACCTTACTGCGACGACTGCCTCGACCTCCATACTGCCCGCACATTCTTGTTTAATATCCCATGCTGGGGGAGCTTCATGCGCGCTACCTCTCCCAGTGCTGGACCGAGCGGAGTCGCTACAGCTTGGCGATCGTTTGGCTAAATATAGGTTTAATCATGAGCTCGGTTGCTAGGCCCTTGCTAGCCCGCGCCAGAAGAGACTTACGAAAAAGATATCAAAATAATTATTTTCATACAAAATGCTTTCGTAATGATAAATAATATGTGAAGTAATTACCCCGTATGTTACAATGATTTAATCATTGCCTAAATAATTCGTATCAATCGATAACTTTCTGAATTTAAAGTTTCATTCAAGCTCTCGCTTAGGCAACCAATACCACTATTTAGTATTAATAAAACACTTAAGATCCCGCCCCCCTTTACAGCATATATAGCAGCATTTTCCCAACATTTTTTGGACTAGCGCCCCCTATGGACACAAACTTTTTTATCATTGCCCTATCTGTCAAATTCAACTTCGAATAATATACTAAATTTAGCTTTTATAGCAATTGGGTATTAGTGTAAACATAATATGAATGTAGTTTTTATTTCTATTATAAAAACTAATGATAAAGTTTCATTTGGTGAGTTTCCTCAAAATGTTTTCAATGCGATGGATGACTTTGGTGCTCTTTGGCTAAGGCTTTGACTTTGGGTTTAATGATGCTTTCAAGTAAGCTCAGATCTCGTTTTGAAACTTGCAATCGGTTTCTTTGTTTAGTAAAAGGTTGAGTAACTGCACTGAACCCACGTTCAGACATCGGAAGTTCGAAAAGCAACGATAAAAAGTCCCATAGCTTTCCACAGCTATGGAAACTGTGGACAGCAGAAAGGGACAAAACAGGCTTTCTGCCTCTTATAAGCAATTATGTTTCCTCCCTCCTCTACCTGTGTTTTCCTTTAATGATTGATTGGACAAATTTAATGACCAATTAATTATAATTGGTCACACCCTAAATATTGGCCCGTGGCCGATATGCCTCTTTCGGGGGGGGGGGGGTTATAAAGTTGGCAAAATATTTTCTAGTTAAAATATTTTAGGTACTACCTTTTCTTTTTTTAACTTAGTCAGATAATAAAAGTAGATTATGTTGGAAGCGAAGCGGAGAAAAGTGGGGGGTTTTTTTTTGGGGGGGGGTTAATTATCTGTCGATTTTGAGTCATTTTTCTCTATTTGGCATCGACATAAATTGTGAACTGTCAATTTCTGGAACTGGCGCCTCTTTTCTTCGTATAAATACGGACCCCCAAAACTCTCAAGTTTCCGCCAAAGCCGCCCTTTCATTCCAAAATTATCGCCATAGTTTTTTTTCCCCCCTTTCCAGAGGAACTATTTTTTTTTTTCTGGGGGGGGGGGGGAGAGTCAATTATGTGTGTCATTCCTGGTTATTCATTTCTTGTACTATGATTAAGCTGTTTCCCCTCCCTTCAAAGTGGATTTATCCTGGAGGAACAGCGCGCCCTCCTGACCTCAGTTAATGTTCTCTTTCTCTCTCTCTCTCATTTACTTTCTTTCTCTCACTCTATTTTCTTTTCTCTTTTCTCCTTTTCTTTCTATCTTTTTATTTCTGTTTTTCTCTTTTCTCTACCTCTTTCTCTCTCTTTTTTTTCTCCTCTCTCTCTCTCTCTCTCTCTCTCTCTCTCTCTCTCTCTCTCTCTCTCTCTCTCTCTCTCTCTTCCTCTCTTTTTCCTCTTTTTGTCTTTTTTCTCTTACTTTCTCTCTCTTTTTTCTTTCTCTTTATGGTCATCTTTTGCACCTCTTTGTAAATCTCCTATCTCTTCCGAGTCTGCTTAGACCCAATAAACAGGAAGAGAAGGCGTTAAACGGTCTTCAAGAAAGGCTTCTGTCTAAATCTCGAGTTCGATCTTAAGATCGATGCCTACCCCATAAATGAAATCTAAACCTTCTCACTCCACTACTGCCTCCGAATAAGATGGTGAGGCAGAAATAAAGTTTTTACAAATCATCCATTATTGTTTAATTCCCCTACACTTTCTCACTCACCAGCTGCCATCGCCTAAAAGAGATTTTAAAATTTCAAGCCGATAATTTTAAGGAAGAAATCGTTCCTTTTTTGCGACTCTTTTTAGACCGAGATTGCGGCGGGGAAGGAGGGGGGGACTTTCGCCCTCTGAAATATTATGTCATCAATCCACTTTAAATCCGTTACTTTCTAAGTCGGATTTCTTTTATTCTCGGTAAAAGACCGAATTGGAATATTTTTTTGTAACTACAAAACTTTAGTTATTTTCCCCCAATTTAGTGGAATCCGCATTAGAATATTGCCACCAAATATAACAAAGGACGTGCTAGATTTTCTTACTTTTGTGGCATCTTAATCGACAATAATCTCTCGTATGGCCAATATCTTTTTCAGGGTTTCATTAAAAATTTGATTTCATAATTTTCTGACTTTAACATTAAATGGTCGTATTAACACTGCTAAAAGAATAAAAAGTAAATAACCGAGACACTGAAATTGCAAATGAAAGAATCAATAAACTTTCTACAAAAGAGGAAAGGAAGAAAAAGGATTAATTGAGCACGCCACTAAGCCGCTCAAGAGGAAAAAACTAATTTAGCAAAACTCGCGCAAAGATCACAGATCGAAACGAAATCTTCCAAGAAAGAGCAAGGAAGCAAAAGAGCTTTACAAAGGAAAAGACAAAACCAAAACAAACGCTTAATTAAGAGCAGTAAGAAGGCTCCGCATCTTTGACGTTCATTAACGAAAGCTGAGGATCTTGTTAATGAAGGTAGTGAAACTGATTATTTTAGTTTCATTTTTAAAAAAAATGTCCTCGGTTTCAAAAATGATTTAGGCCTAAAATTAAAATTATAAGGGTGATATTATCCGTAACAGAAATTTTTCTTTCTGTTCATTTGCCTTAATTTAAGATTGCTTTTATTTATGACCTGCGGAGAAGAAGCGCCAGGTCTAGGCTTCGCTTTTTTCAAAAGGAGTAAAGTTCCATTGTACCCATTTAGAGCCATGAAATGACCCATGTGACCATGGGACATATGGTTATTCACCCTGGAGATTTCAAATCTATCATTGGATTTGGCGCTTGGTGGCGCCATCTAGTGTCAGAAGCCTCATTTAGCCATTCAAAGGCACTTGTAAGTGATTTGAACCATGGTAAACCATCAAGGCAATAACCATTTATCATCTTACATTAAAACGCCGTAGGTCATTCGAGGGACTTTCCTTGTTGTTGTTTTTATTTCTTCACATGTGTTACAACATATTAACGACATTGGAAAAATACTATGTGTTGAGCATAATGCACATTACTTCTAAATATTTAACTTAGCCTCCGCACCCCCACCGTCACCTCAATTAAATATGTTTGGCTGTAGTCGCCCAACAAAAGATAATAGAAGGTGATCCAGGAAAATGGCACCCATAAGAAAAGCCATATATTCTCTATATTTTATTTCTTTCGTGATTATTCTTTTTTTTTATTCTTTAAATATAACTTATTTTATATTTGCTTTACTAGTTTCTAATCATTCCAATATTCTCGCGTGAAATTTTTTCAGGCCTTTATCAAGAATGTGTGATGCTCTATGGCCTGAATCACACTGGTGATGGAGGCCTTCAATTTTGGTTTTGCTTTGAAGGCTAAATATATATATATATATATATATATATATATATATATATATATATATATATATATATATATATATATATATATATATATATATATATATATATATATATATATATATATATATATATATATATATATATATATATATATATATATATATATATATATATATATATATATATATATATATATATATATATATATATATATATATATATATATATATATATATATATATATATATATATATATATATATATATATATATATATATATATATATATATTTATATATATATATATTATATATATTTATATATATATATATATATATATAT